>PVHP010025502.1:0-25341 GCA_004024765.1 Zapus hudsonius | reverse complement strand
AGAGAGAGAGAGAGAGAGAGAGAGAGAGAGACAGAAACAGACAGTAAATATGGGCATGCCAGGACCTCTTGCCACTGTAAACAAACTCCAGATGTATGTACCATTTTGTTCATCTGGCTTTACTTGGGTACTGGAGACTCAAAACCAGACCACCTTGCTTTACAAGCAAGTGCTTTTATCCACTGAGCAACTCTCCAGCCTGCAATACAAGTTTAGTTTGCCTTTCTTCTTAGCTATAAGACATTTTATAATTCACTCTTATTCCTCTAGTTGGTAGAAAATTGTATACTTTTCTTATTATAAATGATGATACTGTTTGCACACAAATGTCTGACTTTTTCCTTTCCTTAGAACACAGGCTGGGCATGGCTCATGGAAAACCACCTGTAATTTCAGCACTTTAGGAATCTGAGTCAGGAGGATTGCCATGAGTTGGAGGCCAGCCTGAGCTACAGAGTTACAGAGTGAAATCCTGTCTTAAAACAAAACGGACACCAGTTAGTAGGGGCGTGAGGGTATAGCTCGGTGCTGGAAGAGTTTCTAGGGTTGATTACTAAGCACTAAGGAAAAGAAGAGAAAACAAAGAAAAAGGGGGGAGAGAGGGAAGGAAAAGAAGAAAGGAATGGAGGAGGGAGGGAAGCAAAAAAGGAAGGAAGGAGGGGGGAGAGGAGGAGAGGTAGTGAAGCAAAAGATGTGTATGTTTGTTTAAAGTCTGTTGACATAATTTATTTGTTCCAGAAAGGTCAGTGAATATAAATGAGCTGTGTGCTTATCCCTTCCCTAGGCAATATGGGGAGATTTATAAAATCAAATGAAAACAGAAAGGGGGAAAGTAAGATAATGTGGGGCTTGCTCTAAAAGGTCTTCTTTCTAGGCGAGTTTGTTGGCCACAGTAGAACACTGCAGTACTAGGTCATGATGCTGGGACTTCATAGCTTGACGGCTGGGAGTACAGAGAAGGCAATAGAGACGATGGGCATTTGAACAGATCTGTAGGGAGTGCAAGGTTTGACATGGTAGCAAAGAACAATGCTTTAATAAGAAGAAAGGACAGTAAATATCATCATAGGTTTGTAAGTGGTTACTGAGCCTGTGTGTGGAGCCCGCCCTGCTATGTAGAAATGGTCTGATGGCATGGGATGTGAGGGACCAGTGACCCCTGCATCCCACTGTGCCTTCTTGTGTAGGTGTGTGCATGTCTGTTCTTGTGTGTGAGTGCAGGCGCGTGCATGGGGAGGTTAGAAGACACCTCTGGGTGTCAGCCCTTGTCTTCCACTGTGTTCGAGCAAGGTTTCTCATTCTCACTGTGTTTGCCAGGCTAGCTGGCCTGCAAGCTTCCAGAAGATTCTCCTGTCTCCTCCTCTGGTCTTGTTATAGACATACTGGGATTCTAGACACTTGTGCTACAGTGTCTGGCTTTATGTGGGCTCTGGGAATCCAAACACAGGTATTCATTCTCATGTGCTTGGTGAATGCTTTATCCACTGAGCCATCTCCCCAAGCCCTTACCATTTCTTTCACTTGGTGAGCTTTCCTGCTAGCACAAGCCATTTAGTTTTCAAAGCTGAATTCATGTGTCAGACCCTTCGTGAAATCTGACCAGTCTCTTGCACGCTAACATACTGCCCATTTCATTGCTGTGCAGAGCAGGGGAGCATTATTCCTGTGTCCATCCCAGGTCACAGTAAATGCTGAGTGGGTGAGAGATCCGAGAAGCCACAGACATGGTAAAATCAGCCTATAAGCGGCCTATGTGTGTGCAGCCTGGCACATAAACCAAACCAGGAATCGAATCTTTAAACTGTTCTTTCTTCAGAGTTATAATCTGAAAAGATGGTGTATTCATGGCTCAAAGATTTGTCTTGCCCTATCCTTTTTTTTTATTAGTATTTTTATGGGGAATCAGAACAAAGTCACTAACATCTATTTAAAGTTCACTCTTAATCCTTCTTTGCCAGCTTGGCCTTGTCTCTGATTCCACCTCATTAGAGTCTCTGTGTGATAGGGGAGGATTCACATTCCCCAAGACACACGTGTATCTGGGGATATCTCATTCAAACCACAGTGGCTCACAAGTAAAAGGCTCTTGCTTGAAGTATTCACTCCAAAGAAATGTCTACTAGCTCTTGGGACACCAGGACCAACCTTACTGTGAGAGATGAGGCTAAGGATGTCCATTTGGAACCACCTGGAGGTTATTGTTGAAAGCTTTGAGTATGGCTAGTGGGCCTGGTCCCTGGGGAGCGCTTGTAGAAAGCAGTAGACGGAAGTTAGCAACCACAGAGGTGCAATGTTATCTGCTATAAGAGAGGACAGAGTTGGGGAAGATGTGTGCTGAGGGCCCTGGAGGTTGAGAAGAGAAAAGCTTTGGTTGTTTCTAAGTGGATTTATGTTACTCTGATCTCTGATGTCTTTCCTCTCGAGCTTGGTGGCCTCCCTTCAATGTTTTGCTAATTGCTATCTATTTCCTACATATTCTCATGTTTTCTCTCTCTCTCCTCTCTCTCTCTCTCTCTCTCTCTCTCTCTCTCTCTCTCTCTCTCTCTCTCTCTCTCTGTGATATCTGTGTACTATGGGTGGGTGGAGGTGTCAGTCCTCACCTTTCACCTTTCACTTTGTTTGAGTAGGGTCTTTCTTGTTCTCCTTCCTTCCTTTTCTTTTTCTTCATGTTTTTTTGTTTGTTTTGCTTCTGGGAGTGCCTGACTTTGGTATGACAGACATGTGTGCTGTGCTTCTGGCTTTGCATGGGCTCAGGGGATCTGACCTTATTGTGATCAGGCTTGCCCAGTAGGCACTTTGAACCACTAAGTCATCATGCGAACCCCACCCCTTTTTAGCCTCCATGTTGGCTATATTTAGGCACAGTTAGCATTACTCCATCTATTTGTGGTTTCTTCTGGGTGTCAGTCACACTTGCCTTTGCTAAATTTTATTTTGGTGCATCCTTCATTGTGCTTGGGAGGTAGCTGAGGTCTTGTTAAATTTAGGCTATACTTCCTAAGTCATGGTTTAACTGTCCCATCTTTGAGGCAACTTTGAATTTTTGGATTCTCTAGTTGTGTGTTACTACTAGAAATAGTAGCTTTGATAGAGTCCAGACCCACAGAGCAAAATTGATATGAATTCATATTTTTATAGGGAAAGGGCCTGTCATTTTCATTTGATTCTCAGATTACCTACTGCTAACACAGCATCATAAGTAACACTTACCAGAACTTTCCTAATTGTAAAGACCTCTGTGTAGAACTTTTGCCCAATAGGCATACTCTGGTATAGAGATCAGTAGATACTCCCAGTGGTGCCTGAGTTTGGGGAGGGCAGTAGAGCTGGTGTGGTAAGGTTTAGGTGTAGGAAATTCAAGTCTTAAGATGGGTTCTAACACTAACTGGTGGTATGATTTTTAGACACATCACCTCACTGGCCTAGTTTCTTTATTTGCAGAGCAAAGGAATTATAGTAGATGAAATTTCCAGGCCTTTGCAGATCTGTTGCATTATCCAAGGTAGATTGCTCTTTGGAATTATAGGGAGAAGGTCCTGCTGGACTTCCTAGTAATCATTCCTCCCCTGTGGGGACCTCAAGAGCTGCCTTTGTCCCTAGGAATGGGCTTCTTTCAGGTCATCCACCTGCTTCTAATAAGTAGGTGACCTGAGCTGTCTGCACGCTGGCCTCTCTCCCCAGCTGCCTCACACTTGTGGGTCTCTGCTTACCGTCCTATCCTTCATATAGTTTATTAATTGTTGGTGACTATGGTAACTTGTTGCTGGCTTAGGTGACTGTGAAATTTTAATAACATTCAGTGGAAGAAATGTCACTTTCACTAGGTCTTGAAAATTTGGACAAGGACTGGCACGGCAAAGCTAGAGCAACGGGAAGGAACAAGAGGCAAGTGCCAGGGACACCAGGTTCTCTAGAAAGTAAAACATTAAAAGCTTTATGAATTGTCATTGAAGGCGAAGACCTCAATGTTCTGTCTACAGATCAGAATCTCTGTGGGGGAGATTCAAATCCTTAATAGTCAGGAAACACTCAGAAATGCCGTATCTCCTGATCCTTACACATACACTTGTCCACCTTTTATCTCCCAGAACTCAAGCTATGTCTTACAAGGAACAGAAGCTTGCCATTCATTTCCGGCCCTTTTGATTTTTATATAGCCAAGCACATAGCGCAGTGCTTATATCTTTTGTCTTAATTAAATTTGAGGATATGTAGTAAGTGCGACCATGAAAATTAGATATAGAATTGCCAGTGGTATGCCTTTGGGTAATTTATCTGAAATACAGAGTATGTTCAGAGGACTAGTGTATATGTGGTGTGCATGTGTTCACATGTGTGTGAATGCAGGCATGTGTAGGTGTATGTATATATGTTTAGAGGGCAGAGGTCAATATTGCGTGTCTTTCTCAATATTTCTCCACCTTATTTATTGAGACAGGGTCTTTCATTGAATCCAGAGCTCACTGAGTCAGCTAGTCTGGTTAGTCAGCTTGCGCTGGGGATCTGCCTGTCTTTGCCTTCTGAATGCTGGGATTATAGGCACATGCCACCATGCCTGGCATTTACATGAGTGCTAGAGATATGAACTTGGTCCTTCATGCTTCATGGCAAGCACTTTACCCCCTGAGCCATAGCTTCAGCCCCCAAATCCTAGTTTTTAAGAGAACCAGGAACAGAATGTTAATTTTGCAGGAGAAGATTTTTTTTATAAAACATTAACATTAAAATGTAAAACATTAAAAATATACACATTCTTATTTTTAAAAAATTATCATTTATATGACTGAAATAATGAAATTTCTTTTATTTTATAGGATGAGAAAAATCAGCTAATGACAACAAATGTCTGGTTGAAACAGGTATGTATAATATTCAGTCAGGTGCCCAGCTGGTGGCTGGCCCCACTGTTCATAGGTACATAGTATGTGGTCTTGGTGGATTGTTAGAATGCAGAAAGATGAGGACAGATGGCATTACTGTGTTCATTCCATTTGTGTGTGTGCGTGTGTGTGTACATGTGCTTGTGTGTGTGTGTGTGTGTGTGTGTGTGTGTGTGTGTGTGTGTGTACATGTGCCTGTGCTCTATGGAGACCAGGCTGACTTAGATGGGGTCAAGTAAGCAATGAGAGCCAATGGAGTTCTAGCTCATAGGCCGCTGCAAGGATTGTGGCTTTACTCTGAATGCAATGGAAATGGGCAAGATTATAATTATTTTATTATAACAATAATAATAATTTTAAGTCTTTTGTGTGTATGAAAGATATGTGTGTGCTTGTGGGAACACACATGCTAAGGTGTGCATGTGGAACTCACAGGACCACTTCAGGTGTTGGTCCTCACCTCCCACGTCCTCTGAGGCAGGGTCTGATGTTGTTCGCTGCTGCATAAGCCCCACCTCACTGTGGGTGAGAGCTAAGATTACAGATACACGATCGCACCTGAGAATCCAAGCTTGTATAACTCCCCTTTGCATGAACCAGTCCATGTTCCCCTAAACCTGGGCCTTGGGGACCCATGGCTTCTATTTCCAAGTATGTTCAGATGGGGAGAGAAAAGGAGCTCTGCTTACAGAGCACCACGCATGCATCTGTCCTGGTCCTCAACTGTGCCTCCCAAGGACCAGGGCGGGAGCCTCACTGCGCAAGGGAGCAGGCTATGCTATGTTCAGTGGATGAAGGTTTCTGTATTGAGAGTAGAGATGATTCATGTCTGAAATTTCTGGGTTCGACAGAAGTATAGTTTAAACTTATTTTGACTTTTGTTTTGATTGAAACTGAGAGATTTGTCATTTTTAAAGGAATGGATAGATGTGAAATTAAGATGGAACCCAGATGACTATGGTGGAATTAAAATTATACGTGTTCCTTCAGACTCTCTCTGGATCCCAGACATCGTTTTGTTTGATAAGTAAGTTCTATTCCAGATTCCCCAATTTATGCTTTCTGATGAAAACTTGTATTACTATTAGATACTAGTACTTTTTCCTCTCTTCTGAAAACTGTTTAGCTATAAAAGCAAATGACTTGACCTTATGTTCTTTTGTTTCACAGGTTCTGTGGATCTTCTGCCTTTATTTGATATATTATTTTTTAATGTTTTAAATTTAAGAGAGAGAGAGAGAGAGAGAGAGAGAGAGAGAGAGAGAGAGAGAGAGAGAGAGAATGGGTACACCAGGGCCTCCTGCCACTGCAGTTAAACTCCAGATACATGTGCCACTTTGTGCATCTGGCTTTACACGGATATTGGGAAATTGAATCTGGGCCAACAGGCTTTGCAAGCAAGCACCTTTAACCATTGAACACCTCTCCCTGGCCCTGATATATTATTATTTTTTGTTTGCTTGTTTTTTTTTTTTTTTGAGGTAGGTTCTCATTCTAGCCCAGGTTGTCCTGAAATTCACTATATGGTCTCAGGCTGGCCTCATAGCAATCCTCCTACCTCTTCCTCCCAAGTGCTGGGATTAAAAGCATGTGTGGGGCTGGAGAGATGGCTCAGCGGTTGAGGCACTTGCCTCCAGTGCCTAAGGCCCCGGGTTCAATTCCCCAGGACCCACATAAGCCAGATCCACAAGGTGGTGGCCCTGGTTCTCTCTCTCTCTCCTTTCTCTCTCTTTCTCTGCTTGAGAATGAATAGATAAAATATTTTCTAAAAAGTGTGTGTTACCACACCCAGTTGATAAATTATTTTTTTATTATAAAAGTGTTGTCTGATCTATGAAATTTGTAGAAGGTTCAGAAAAGTATAACGTGAAGTAAATTAGAAGCTACAATTACTGTTAGCTTAGACATATAGTAAACTCAAATGTGGTGGTCAATATGGCAACTGGGGTCTCTGTGCTTTATGTCATTTTTTCATATTCATTTTCAAGGAGAGAGAGAGAGAGAGAGAGAGAGAGAGAGAGAGAGAGAGAGATTGAGAGAGCACGAGAGACCACCAGGGCCACTGCCTTGTGGTTCTGGCTTATGTGGGTCCTGGGGAATTGAACCCAGGGCCTTAGGCACTGGGGGTAAGTGCCTTAACCGCTGAGCCATCTCTCCAGCCGCTTTATGTCATTTGATTCTCACAATAACCTGTCACATCCATTGTACTTGGGCTCAAGGTAGTTACACTTGTCTAAGGTCATATAGCTCTCATGTGGTAGTATAAGGGCCTCACCTCAAGGCAGTGTGACATCCTCATTTTCTTTTTAAGAGATTGCATATTTGACAGGTGTCCAGGTTTAGTTGGTTTTTTTGTTTGTTTGTTTGTTTGTTTTCTGAGGTAGGTTCTCACTCTAGCTTAGGCTGACCTGGAGTTCACTATGTAGTCTCAGGGCGGCCTTGAACTCATGGTGATCCTCCTACCTCTGCCTCCCGAGTGCTGGGATTAAAGGCATGTGCCACACACCCGGCTCAGGTTTAGGTTTTTTTTTTGTGTGTGTGGGGGAGGGTTGCTTTATAGTTGAGCTCATATTTCAAGTTCAGTGTATATCCTTCTAATTTTGTATAGATGCTATATTGTCATTATGAGATGATGGTGTTGTTTTTCCATGATGAGGAGTGTTAGATTAATTACTAACCCATCATCTTTATAGACAGCCGGTCTAGGTGTGTTTTGAGGGTGATAATTTTAATAGGGAGAGGATAATTCTAAGTACCTGCTTCATTTTTTTTTCAAGGACCTCTCAGAGCAGATCTGGGAATTTGTATTCATCTTCTAAAGCACTGTATTATTTGCTTCATGTGGTATGAGGATAGAGGAAATGTTATTCAAAAATGATCTTTGAGGGCTGGGGAGATGGCTCAGAAGTTAAAGGCTCTTGCTTACAAAGTCTGTTGGCCAGAGTTTCCATTGCATATAAAGCCAGAGGCACAAAGTGCTGCATGTGTCTGAAGTTTATTTGTAGCAGCAAGAGACCCTGACACACCCATATTCTCTCTGCTCATACATAAATAATAAATATTTAAAAAGCATCTTTGAAACCTTTTACTCCCATGTCCAATAGGGAAGGGTTAAGTGACATAATGCAGTAATTACTCTTAGTCATTGAAAATACTTTTAAACTAAGCATGGATAGATTGCATAGTACTGTGCAAAGAGCACATGAATTTGAAGAACAAGTTTGGAAGAAACCACATGCAGGGAGTTCTGCCTCTAGCTAAGCTGGGGAGTCACCGCTGTCCTCCTCCCCTCTGTGGAAAGTGTCTGATACTGTGGCGAAGGAGAAAGAGCGCGGTGTAGGGAGGCTAGGGCTCTGGATTTGGGCTCTAGCTTTGTGTGTGCCCAGTTCCACTTCATGGATAAAGTGAGGTCTTTTCAGCCACTAAAATCTCAAGGCTGAGAAATGTGGATTTGTTAGTCCCCATGGAGATGTGGACAAGTGGGTTCCATTCCAGTGCAATCAGATATGTAAGGAAGATGTCCTTAGAGTAGAGTCCCCTAACGGAGCAGGCATTGTTTTTTCCCTTTGGTTTTTCACAGTATGGTCTCGCTCTAACCCAGGCTGACCTTGAATTCACTATGTAGTCCCAGGCTGGCCTCAGATTTACGGCAATCCTCCTACCTCTGCCTTCCGAGTGCTGGGATAAAAGTCATACGGCACTGCCCATGCCCAGCTTGGACAGGTAATCATTTAAGGTTTATTTTGATGTTAGTTTCAGGCTTTCTTTTATATCAGGCTTGTGAAATGTGTGCCGGGGTTGTTTCGTTTTTGTGTGTTCGTTGTAGTGCCGATGGACGTTTCGAAGGAGCCAGCACGAAAACGGTCGTTAGATACAACGGCACTGTCACCTGGACCCAGCCAGCAAACTACAAAAGCTCCTGCACTATAGATGTCACGTTTTTCCCATTCGACCTCCAGAACTGCTCCATGAAGTTCGGCTCTTGGACCTATGATGGGTCCCAGGTTGACATAATCCTCGAGGACCAGGATGTCGACAGGACAGATTTTTTTGACAATGGAGAGTGGGAAATTGTGAGTGCGACGGGGAGCAAAGGAAACAGAACCGACAGCTGCTGCTGGTATCCCCACATCACGTATTCCTTCGTGATCAAGCGGCTGCCTCTCTTCTACACCCTGTTCCTCATCATACCCTGCATCGGGCTCTCCTTCCTGACCGTGGTTGTCTTCTACCTCCCTTCAAATGAGGGCGAGAAGATCAGTCTGTGCACCTCAGTGCTGGTCTCTTTGACCGTCTTCCTTCTGGTTATCGAAGAGATCATACCCTCGTCTTCCAAAGTAATACCGCTAATTGGAGAGTACTTGGTGTTTACCATGATTTTTGTGACACTCTCCATCATGGTGACCGTCTTCGCCATCAACATTCACCATCGCTCTTCCTCAACACACAATGCTATGGCACCCTGGGTCCGCAAGATATTTCTTCACAAGCTTCCCAAACTGCTTTGCATGAGAAGTCATGTAGACAGGTACTTCACTCAGAGAGAGGAGACCGAGAGTGGGAGCAGACCAAAAACTTCTAGAAACACCCTGGAAGCTGCGCTCGACAGTATTCGCTACATCACCAGACACGTCATGAAGGAGAATGATGTCCGTGAGGTCTGTGGCTCGTGTTTAAGCTACACATCTGCTTCTCTTGCGAGGGAAGTGTCTGTAATCATTCAGAACCACCCTTATGGCTAAGCATAGATTCGGGACCAGAAATCTCAACACACTTTTAGATGAAAGAGCCTGATTCAAATTTGTTTCCAGAAAACCATTGCCAACAGCCACTCACACAAATGTTACCACTCCTCCATCAAGAGATGGAAATGACTCTAAAGAATATTTAGTATGCATTTCAAAGAATAGTGATCTTGCTTCTCCCTCCCTCCCTTTCTCCCTCCCTGTCTCCCTTCCTCGTGTGTATACTACAGCAGCTGAGAAGGTCTAAGGATGACCTCGGGGTGTCTGTCCTCTCCTTCCTTCTTTAAGACAGTTTCTCATCGTTTTGCTCCAATATGTGCCAGTCTTGCTGGCCTGTGAGCTTCCAGATTCTCTTGGTTGTTCCTCCCATTGCTGAAGGTGTGTTGAGATTAAAGACACGTGTGCCCCTTTGCACCTGGCTTTACATGATGCCAGGGACTTGAACTTGGACTGGCAGGCTTGTTAGTGCCTTTAACTGCTGAGCCATCTCCCCAGCCATTTTGCCCTTGCTTTTGACTCTGAATGATTTATCACTTCCTTCCTGAATTCTGAATTCAGGTGCAACTCAATTATGATTTGTCAAGTTACTTTATTTTGGGAGGCTGGAGAGATGGCTTAGCAGATGAAGTGCTTGCTCTGCAACCATGAGGACCTGGATTTGGATTCTTAGCACTCATGTAAAGCTGGGTGTAGTGGCCTATGATTGCAAGGCTGGGGAGACAGAGACAGGAGGCTCTGTAGGGCTTGCTGCCTAATTGGTGAGTTCTAGGTTCAGTGAGAGACCTTGTCTCAAAATAAAGTGGAGATGATTACAGAATATACTTTATGTAGACCACTAGTGTGCACAAAGTTACTAGAATTATGATTATTTTTTTGGGGGGGGGGTTCGAGGTAGGGTCTCGCCCAGGCTATGTAGTCTCAGGGTGGTTTCAAACTCATGGTGATCCTCCTACCTCTGCCTCCTGAGTGCTGGGATTTTAAAGGCATGTATGTGCCACCAAGCCTGGCAAGTTATTTTATTTTTAATGGTCCTGTTAAAATTCTGTAAACTCTAATATCTCCAGATTTTTTAAATGGAAATTTTTCTATCAGGTGAAATGAATCTGATAACTTTTTTTTTTACTGCTAGGGTAGTAAAAGTACTCAATCACTGCCCTTTATTCCCAGACCTTAACAGCTTTCTTCCTAAAAGAAGTATTTGAAGAATATCTTTATTTACCCTTTATTTTCCTCCTCCTCTGTCTTCTACTACTTCTTTTAGACAGTCTCATTTAATTCAGGTTTGCCTTGAATTTTCAATTCCCTGCTTCAACTTTGTGAGTGCTGGGACTTACAGTGTACACCACCTTGTCTAGCTGATAAATTGTAATCAACTCTTTTTAGCTGGAGGTGTCACTATGTTGTCCAAGATGTCCTTGAACTTCTGGATTCCTGCCTCAGCCTCCTGAGTAGCTTGGATTACAGATTTGTGCCACTGTGCTAAACTTACTTTTATCAAATTTTTAATGTTTGTGGATTTGCAGTTTGTATTTAGTGGTAGTATCATTAGTTTATAAGGCCTAATGCTAATAGTGGAGTCTTGAAAAATATGGATATTTATTAGATAGTGAGGAATTTAGTAAATGTCTGCAAAGCCTTATGCAAAAGGGCTAGGACCATACCACTTGACTCAGGAAATGAGTTTTATGTTCAGGGGGACACACAGAGAGCAGTCTGTTTCTGAACTCTGAGCACAGGGTCACTGATTATACAGCAACAACAAATGACTCACCTGTAACTCAGTGTTTGTATCTGAAGATATGTACACAGATTTATTTACTCATCATGTTTATTTGTTTTTTTAAACAGGTTGTTGAAGACTGGAAATTCATAGCGCAGGTTCTTGACCGGATGTTTCTGTGGACTTTTCTTCTGGTTTCAGTTGTTGGAACTCTTGGGCTCTTTGTTCCGGTTATTTATAAGTGGGCCAATATAATAGTACCAGTTCACATTGGCAATACAATTAAGTGACACTTCCCAAGACATTAGACTATGAACTTAGCTAGATAACACATATCTCTTATGGCACTTCTACAATGATGAAATATGAAATTATTTAAAACTTGATGCAAGCTATAACATTTTAGTAGTTGCTAACATTGGTTTACTATTATTTATTAGAAAATCTACCTGCCCATTAGACTCTGACTAAAGGAATAACTAGAAATGTCAGCAGAGCATCCAAACTGTGCTTGTGAAAATGGAACATTTGTATCCTGGCAAATTATACTAATTTGTAATCGATAGTGAAGTTTATCTTTCTAGTGTGGGAAAATACAGTTATATTTGAAAACTGACTTTAAACCTTTTTCAGGATTTGGTAAAAGTACATATTTTGTGAGTTTTTGATTTTTGAAACTAGATTTCACTAAATTGTCTATGCTGGCCCCAAACGCAAGAAATCCTTGTGTGTCAGCCTACTGAGTTGCTGGGACTCCAGGTGTGCTCCTGTGTGCCAGGATAATGTGTATATTGTAAAATCCTTTCTGTCCTGTCTTCACTAAGTACCAGCTAGGTGTAGTATATTATACTGCTATATAAAATAAGGCAGTCACTCCGTCTAACAATGACAATATTATGCTGCTATTCTGTACCAACATTTTTAATAAATGAAAAATGGAGATGGGAAACTCCTTTAAGACCACTTTATTCTTCAGCTGCTAAACAGAATCACTATTGTATTAACTAATTTTATAGCTTGTATTCCATTGTAAAAAAAATCACACAAAAGCTGGGTGTGGTGGTACACACCTTTAATACCAGCACAGGAGGCAGAGGTAGGAGGCTAGCCTGAGACTACATAGTGAGGAAGACCCTACCTTGAAAAACAAACAGAAAATCACACAACAGCCAGCTCCTGTTCACCTGCAGTAGCATATCCTTCACGTTAACTTCACTCTGGTTCCCATTCTGCATAGTTCATAGAGGCAACCTATAACTTGTGTCAGCATCTCTTTACCTAGATCTCAGAATAGCAGCCTGCAATTACACAAGTCCCATTGCAAAATGGGATGTAATGTCTATGTCTAGGTCATTCTGCGAGAAAACCATCTTCCAAGTTTAATGATTGCATTCTACACTGGGTATTGTGGCTCATGCCTGTAATCCCTGTACTCCAGAGCCTGTAGCAGGAGGGTTACTGTGAGTTCCAAGTCAGCCTGGGCTGCAACGAAACCCTGTCTCAAGAAACAAAAATGGTCTTCTAAATTGGTACAAGCGTGTTGTTACATACCTGTAAAGTTTAAATTTCTCTTTTATCTCAATAATTATAATAGGATTTTAGAGTAATAGGGTGCTTTAGATGTAAACTAGTCTTAGCATGTTCCTAGGCATGGCATACCAGTCTATATAGTATAACATATCACTGGTAAAACAGTTTAACATCATCTCCAAATGTTCTTGACTCACATACCATCAGGAACCTTGCATTTGATTTAGAACTCTTAGCTGCTGGGATAACAGACACCTCATTTATTTATATAGTACATTACCTGTTTATTTATTTATATAGTACATTACCTGTTTAAATTCAACACTCTGATTGAAGAAGGGATCCTGTCTAATTTGCATCTTATTGGTTAAATGTCATTTAGTGAATGAAAGTCTGTCACAGTTGAAATAAGTGTTCATCAAAGGCTCATCTGTTAAAACTTTGGTCACTAGCCCAAGAGTTTATGGTGCTTCTGGGAAGTAGCAGGACCTTTAGGAGGTAGAACATATAGAAGGCAGGCCTAGAAGAAGACATTGAAATGTCTGCCCTTCCTCTCTTTGCTTCCCAGACACCACAGGTAAACAGCCTTGATCCCCTTCCCGTTGCCCTCCACCATGGACCTACAGGCTCTAACACAGTGGACCAGACAGCCATGAACTAAATCTCCAAAACCATGAGCCACAATAAACCTGTTGTCTGAAGCTGATTATGTCAGGTATTCTGTCACAGTGACAGGCGGCTAGTATAAAAAATTAGTACCAAAAAGTGGGGTCTGTTGTGTGACTTTTCCCAGGAAGTCTTTATTTTCATTTGCCGCAGATAGAAAGGGAAATGATAGACCAAAGAGGCAGCTATGCTCAAGTCTAGCTTGTTGAATCAGTGAGTTTATTGGGGTTATTCCCAGGAACAAGAGGTGTTACAAGAGCACGGGTGACTTGGGCCCCACCCCGACATGTGTGACAACTAGTGAAGGCCTCATCACTGGAGGAGCTCCACAGTTTCCCCTCCATCAGCAATCATGTACAGTGATTTACCTGGGGAGTCTTAGAAGTTACTTGTGATTTTCATGAGCCTGAAGAATCCCCTTCTCTCTCTCTCTCTCTCTCTCTCTCTCTCTCTCTCTTTCTTTCTTTCTTTCTTTTTTTTTTTTGTTTTTCAAGGTAGGGTCTCACCCTAGCCCAGGCTGACCTGGAATTCACTATGTAGTCTCAGGGTGGCCTTGAACTCATGGTGATCCTCCTATCTCTGCCTCCCGAGTGCTGGGATTAAAGACGTGCGCCACCACGCCCGGCTGAGAACCACCCCCCTTCTACCTCCAGGAGGAACTGTTTAAATGGCGAGGAAACAGTTTCACAATGGGATCATTGCTGACTACTTGATGGCGCTCACAGCCTTTTAAACAATATCTTTATTATCCATAATTAGATTGTATGAGCAACTATTATCATGGTACCCCCATTTCCCTCCTCCCTGTCCCCAACCCACTTTGAAATTGGGTTGTGGGAGGAATTTGGAAGAGAAAACCTAGGAATCTGTAAACATTAACAGGAGATTCCAGAAGGGCTCAGAAGACCTGAATGCTGAACAATATGGAAAACTTGCAGTTTGTGTAAGAAATTAGTGGGTTTAAAGGTGCTTCTTTGGAGACATTTGCCAAAGCGATTATCACTGGTTTAAAAAAGCCACGTTCTGCACCGGGACAATAGCAAGGATGTTTTGAAGGCATCCCAAGAATAAAGACCCTCCCACTGTAGACTCAAGGAGTAAAGGTGTGGACTCAGGCCTTTCCCTTGAAAACAAGAGTCCCAGGATGGCGTGCTCACACAGGACATTCTAGAAAACAGTTTCCCTGAGATTCCTCTCATCAACTACAGTTGTGGTTCAAGCGGCCCCTTTTCAGCTCGTGCTACTGGTTTTACAAGCATGCACAATGCAAGTGCTACAGCGCCGTGGAGACTTCCACCAGGGTTTCAGGAGAGTTTGTAAGCAGCTCCCGACAGGGCAATGTGTGAAGCTGTGAGAACGAAACCAACACTACAGTGGAGACCCAAGGAGATGCCAGGATGTGGAGTGCCTGCTGAGGGAAGCCCACCCAAAGCATGGATATGTGATTGTTCAAACCCTTGGGGTCCCACATCTGTCACTACCCAATGTGGAGATTGACTGAACTGCTTGGTTTTAGTCTTGGTCTGACACTTTCTACACACCTGTAACTCCTCTGTGGAGCAGGACCGTTGCGTTGACCTTCTGCCATTGTACCTTAGATGTACATACCTGTCTTTCTTACTTTTTACAGGGACTCACAGTTGATTTTTGCCTTAGTCTTGAAGGAGACTTTGAACTTGGACTATTGACCAGTTCTGGAATAGTTAAAACTTTGGGGGCTCTGGAAAATGACTACATTTATTCTGCATTTGGAAATGGGCCAGTGGCAGAATGTTATACTTTGGATAAGTACAAAAGGGCACGAGTCAAAGACTTGGTTATCAGCCTGTGATGTTGGTGGGAGGTGGTGGCACCTTTAGTGGGTGGATCCTACTGGAAGGAAGTGAGATCATTGAAATATACCCTTCAGGAGAAGACTGGGCTTCCTGACTGCCAGGATGTGAAGAACTGCTCTACCATCTGCCCCATTCCCATCCCCAACATGGTGGACTGTCTCACTACCAACACAAAGCCACAGGCCACGTGAGTGACTACAGACTGAAATCTCTGAAGCTGTGAGCCAAAAAGAAACCTTTCTGCTCTTAAGTTGAGTGTCTTATTTTGTCACAGTAAGGGAAAGCTAAGAAAATTTGACATAAATTGCTTGTTTATACATCTCTCATGTCTCTTGTCCACATTTACTGTTACTTAAGATATTGTATGTCAATAAATTTCACAGAACTCCTCATTTTGACTTACTGGACTGTGAGTCACAGTGAGTTGTGGTAGTTTCTGCTTTGGCAAAGCACACGACCAGTGAGTGGACTCAATGGTCTCTGAATCAGTGTCTGTCCAAAGTGTAATACAGGAAATTCAATTAGTTTCAAGCAGAGCTCCTCAACCAGAGCCCATTTGGCCCCAGAGACTGCATTTAACAATGTTTGGAGATGTTTCTGATGTCACATTACTGATGGCAGGGCAGCTTCTCTTTGGCATCTAGTGGGCAGAGGCTGTGGAAGGTCCTGCATCCATCCCATCCCCCAACATAAGAACAGCTAACATTTCTAGTGCTAAGGTTGAGAAACCCTCTCAACAGGTTCTTCCTGTGGTCTGAATGTGTCTCCTTCAATTCGTATGTTGCAACCTAACACACAACAGTGCCAACAGGTGAAGAGGTCACGAGTTCACGTCCTCTTGAATGGAATTAGTTGTCCTCACAGAAGACTCTAGAGAAAGCAGTCCTTACAGCTAGGGGAAACACTAAAGCAGCCCTCCCCAGACACTGAACCTTGCTGGCACCTGGACTCCCCAGACATTTCAGTAACAATGAAGGTGTGCATGGGTCTGTTTCTCCTGGCCTGATCATTTGGAATTATGCAAGATAAATAGCTGAAGTGGCTCTCGGACTTCAAGGACTAAAGAACAAGAACCGTGAAAAACAGTAGTAGGGCGCTGCTCCAATAGTCTAAAAATTCAGAGACGAGCTAAAATAAAAATCTGAAGAGATCTAGTGAGACAGCTGGATTTTTAATATTTCTGAACAGGAAGCTTTTCTATGCACTTAGGTTCCAGCCACAAAAAAGGAACCTTTTGACATTTCCTAGCAGCATACAATACCTAACACTGGGAGGATTATATTTTGACATTTTTCTTACCCAAAGGCTAGTTCAATGTTTTTTTATCCATAAGACGTTTTTCTTCTACATTTTTTTTCTGCCAGAAATCAAGATAACTAAAAACATTAGTGAACTTTAAAAATACAAATGAGGTGGCAATTTATAGCTAAGTGTGGTGCTGTTAGGTGTCCTCTTCCTCAACACACAGCCGGGCACAGGGTGGAGGGTTATGCATCATCCCAGGCCATCAGGGGCTGCAGAAACAATCCTGCTGTCCCTAAGATGCACACCAGGATGAAGACCCACAGAAAGATGCGGTCAATCACCATGGCAACATACTTCCAATCGTCTTGAATCTGAAAGACAAAAATCACGAGAGAAAGGCAAGCATGGGGCTGGAGAGATAGCTCAGCGGTTAAGGCACTTGCCTCTAGTGCCTAAAGCCCCGGGTTCAATTCTCCAGGACCCACATAAGCCAGACCCACAAGGTGGTGGGCCTGGTACCCTCTCTCTCTCTCTCTCTCTCTCTCTCTCTCTCTCTCTCTAAAATGAATAAATAAAATATTTAAAAGAAAAAGAAAAGCAAGCATGAAGGGAAAGGCAAGGTGCATCTTCAATACTGAATGATACAACGGTAGCAGAAGCCAGTTCATCTCTGATATGCAAGAAATCTTATTCTAATTAATGGGGTCTGAGGAAAACCTACCATTCTTAAATTTCTTTGCATGCTGTAGAGAAACATATAAAATATGTGTCATGTTAGCTCTACTATAAATAATATACTTTTAAGTATTTATTTATAAAGAGAGAGATAGAGAATATGAGGGTGCCAGGGCCTCCAGCCACTGCAAATAAACTCCAGATACATGAGCCACTTTGTGAATATGGCTTTACATAGGTACTGGGGAATTGAGCTCGGGTTGTTAGTCTTTGCAGGCAAGCGCCTTAACCACTGAGCCATCTCTCCAGCCCAGTAAAAAAATATATTTTTTCCTTTATATATATATATATATATATATATATATATATATATTTCATTTGAAGCAAGGTCTCATTGAGTAGTTCAGGCTGACTTCAAACCCATGGTCCTCTGCTATGATTACAGGTATGTGGAACCATGCTTTGACTTTGGAGATATCTCAATATATTCATGACCTATTTTTTAAATAAACTTATTTATTGTTAATAATTAGATACAATGTGTGATCAAGTCTTGTGATGGTACCCCCATTTCCTTCCTTCCTGTCACCAACACGATGGAGGCCCTCCTCAGTGGGATTGCTGAACCAGTCCATAGGATAGAGGGTTATGAATTTATGAGAGGTAGCCAGTTTTTTTCTTTGTGTATTGTTGCTGAGGGGGGCAATGTCTCTGGATATTCTCCACAAGGTTCCCTGAGTCATGGTGGCTGAGGTTTAAATCTACTTTACTGTTGAGATCTCAAGAGTCTCTGGATTTCTGTTTTGGACTGTGTTGGGTAGCCTCAGTGTCCCATGACCTATTTTTAAAAAATCTAAATTTATTTGCAAGCAGAGAGAATTGTGGAGAGATGAAAAACAGACAGAATGGGAATTCCAGGCCCTCCAGCCACTGCAAATGAAATCCAGATGCATGCACCACTTTGTGCATCTGGCTTTACATGGGTACTGGGGAATGGAATCCATGTCGTTAGGCCTTACAGGTAAGCACCTTAAGGGCTGGGCCATCTCTCCAGGCCCCCTATTTTTTCTAAATTGAATTTAAGCTTATAAAGTTAATAAAACCAGTATTCCTCTATGGAAGGATACAGAGCCCTTGTTAGAATGGACAATACAAAGCTGGGTGTGGTGGTGTAGCACTGAGTTCTAGGTCACCCTGGGCTAAAGTGAGACCTCACCCCCCAAAAACAAAAACAAATAGAAAGTCTATTTATCCTGGGGAGATGGCTCAGCAGTTAAAGGTGCTTGCTAGAGCCAGGTGTGGTGGTGCACACCTTTAGTCCCAGTACTCAGGAGGCAGAGGTAGGAGGATCGCTTTGAGTTCGAGGTCACCCTGAGACTACATAGTGAATTCCAGGTCAGCCTGGGCTAGAGCGAGACCCTACCTCAAAAAACCAAAAAACAAAACAAACAAAAAATACAACCCTACATCATTCGCCACTGTGTCAAGTACTTGTTTGTATTTAATTGCAGATATTAATTTCTCTTCACATCTGCTCCAAAGCAAAGGAAGCCCATTGGGTAAGCCTGCCCTCCTTTTCTTTCTCACTCTCCCTCCTAAATGTGCAACTGACCAAAGGTCCCTGGCACTTCAGAAATAACAGCTTCAGAAATAACAGCTAACAGTGACGTAAAAGATGGAAGAAAGGGCAAGACTAATTGTACATAATGCCGCTCCAATTTAGCCTTGAACTAGGAAGGAGGATCTATGGTCATTAAACTCTGAGACAATTCAGAAAGCAAAGAAGCCACAATTGAGTTGAGAGAGAGAGAAACCCATGATCAGCTGGTCTTGAAGCCATAATCACATAATAAAGAAGCAGCATGTAATCTTGTAATTCAATTAAGCACACCGCAATGGGGTTGCAAGATGTGGCTTTTAGTTCACAAGTATGAGCTTGAGTAAATGTGTCCTCTGGGTGACACGAAGAAGTCATAGGCAAAGTTAAATTATAACGCTGTGTTTGTCACAAGTAGTATTTGAACTCCTAAGACTTCACATCTGCCTCAGACCAAATCCTCTCACTGCCCACAGGCTAAACAAACCTCCCAGGGCTGGAGGAGGAGGGGGAGCAGACCCACTGAGGTTATCATTCCAGCTCTGGTCCTTTGTCCTAAGAATATCAGTAAAAGCCCATCTTCTCCTTTAGCCTCAACGTCCTCATCTGAAAAATGGGGATAAGAACAGTACTTCCTCAGAGGCTGAGACGAAAAGAGCTTAACCAATGGTACTTTATTTAAAACAATTATTTATTTGCATGTATGTGTGTGTATATAGGCACACATGTACCACAGTGCATTGTGGAGGTCAAGGATAACCTTGACGTTATCTGTGCTCTACCTTGTTTGAGACAGGATCTCTTGCATACCTGCTAGCTGGCCAGTCAGGGTTGATTCCCATTGCCACAGGTGCCTTGGGATCCCAGATCCATGTGCCTTTTTGCATCCAGCTTTACGTGGGTGTTGGGGAGCTGAACCCAGGCCAGCAGGCTTTGCAGGTAAGTGGTTTGACCACTGAGCAATCTCCCCAGCCCAAGAGGTTTAATTTCTTCATCTCCACCCTAGGCCTTGCCACACAAGGAAGCCATAAATGGCTTTTGAATGACCAAGAAAATAGTAACCATATACTTACTTCTTTGGCTACATTCTGTGCTTTCATATTCTCAGCAATGTACTTGACACTTTGGACGGCTTCTTTGATTTCCGGTGACAAAGCAGAGAAGGACAGCGCAGCATCCACAGACTCAGAGCTAGGGCTTCGTGAGAGGTTGGCACTGAAATTTGAGATTTTCACCCTGCTGTGGTGGCAGTAACCGCACAGCCCGTCCTGGCAGGGGCGGCCGGCCTTGCAGCCTTTGGCGTCTGCACGGCGAAAGCAGTTCAGATTGGAGAGCTCGGCGGTGTTGTAGAAGGACCTCGGCTTTTGAGGGCTTCCCTCGCCGCTCGTTGGCCTGGTCATGAACATGACCCTGGGGAGCAGATTCAGGAATACGGCTTTGACCCACGTGGGCATGGTGTGCGTTGTTGGGGTTCGGTAATGCACGTTGAGCACGAAGACCGTGATGACGATGGACAGGGTGACGAAAATCATGGTGAAGAGGAGGTACTCCCCGATCAGGGGGATGACCAGCGAGGTGGACGGGATGGTCTCGGTGATGACCAGGAGGAAGACGGTGAGGGAGAGCAGCACGGAGATGCACAGGGTGACCTTCTCGCCGCAGTCGGAGGGCAGGTAGAAGACGAGCACGGTGAGGAAGGAGATGAGCAGGCAGGGGATGATGAGGTTGACCGTGTAGAAGAGCGGCAGGCGGCGGATGTAGAGCGAGTACGTGATGTCCGGGTAGATCTCCTCGCAGCAGTTGTACTTGATGTCGTGTTTGTAGCCCGGGGCCTTGATGATGGCCCACTCGCCGCTCTCCCAGTAGTCCTTGAGGTTCATCGAGGACCCGATGAGGACCAGGTCGATCTTTGCCTTGTCGTAGGACCAGGAACCAAACTTCATGGTGCAGTTTTGGTAATCGAATGGGAAGTAGGTCACATCGATTTTGCAGGAGCTCTTAAAGATGGCCGGGGGCATCCAGGTCACTTCCCCGGTGTACTTGAGTAGGGCTTTGGTCTTGTCGTCCACCTGGAAGTCCCCGACAGCACTGTGAAGACAGAGGGGCACACAACACATGATCACCACTGCGTGGCCATCCAAGCCAGTTTCTTTCTCGCTCTCTTTTTTTGGTTTTCCGAGGTAGGGTCTCGCTCTAGCCCAGCATGACCTGGAATTCACTATGTCTTCTCAGGCTGGCCTCGAACTCACAGCCATCTTCCTACCTCTACCTCCCCAGTGCTGGGATTAAAGGTGCGTGCCACCACACCCTGCTAAAATAGCTTACTTATGATTCATTTCTTTGGGCGGGGAGGGTTGAGGCAGGGTCTCACTCAAGCCCAAGCTGGTATGGAATTCACTCTGTGGTCTTAAGGGGGCCTCAAACACTTGGCCATCCTCCTGAAAACTGGGATTAAAGGCGTGAAGCCCCAAGCCCTGCTAGGTCAGTTTCTCATTCTGCTAGCAGGTGACCACAGAAAGGGACTAGAGAGATGGCTCAGTGGATGAGGCACCAGCAGTGACACTATGACCACTGGATCCCCAGGCTTCACAGGAAAGCAGGGCAGCCTCCTGAGTGCTGGGATTACAGGTGTGCACCGCCACCGGCTCACTGAAAGCTGTTGACATAGTTTTGGGACATCCCTACCCTACATCTTAGCATGTAGCATTTGGAGGCATTCATGTAACACACGCCCCTTTGGCTGGCATGTGAAGAACTAGACATCGCGCCCCCCCCCCAGCAATAGTGCACAAAGGTGAAAGAAAAAAAAAGCTGTCTTCCTCTGGTGCAGTTCATAACCCCCTACCCTACGACAGATCTTGTGTGCACACCAAGGAGGGACCCCAGTGGGTAGGAGACATAGAGGAGGGAAATGGGGCACCTTCATAAGATTTGCTCATACAATGTATATACTTATTCATAGTAAAGATTATATATATAATCACACACACACACACACACACACACACACACACACACACACACACACACACACTGGGCTGGAGAGATGGCTCAGCAGTTGAAGTGTTTGACCCAGGTTCGATTCCCCAGTACCCACGTAAAGCCAGGGGCACAAAGTGACACATGCATCTGGAGTTTGTTTGCAGGGGCTGGAGGCCCTGGCGTGCCATGCCCATTCTCTGTCTGTCTCTGTTTGCCAATAAATAAATAAAATGTTAAAAAATATAAGTGTGTAAACATTTAGAGATGATCTTGTGCTGCTGTTATCGGAGAGGATCCGGTAAAAGCCAGGAGGGTCCTGATGTACATCCTTCCCGCCTGCCTGTCTCTGCTCTTCCCACCCCCATGTGCTTCAGTTGAGCAGGGCCACTGTCCCTTGTGACAGATCAGTGCCAAAGCCCCTGCTCACTGTGCTCCAGCTGCCCTGCTGCGTGTCCACATTCTGAGGCCCTCCTAGCTTCGGAGGAAGGTAGGAGGGAGTGGGGCTCAGCACAGCCTTCGGGTGGGTACTGTTCATGCTCAGCACCTTTGGGGCTCCATGAGAGCTGAGCAGAAGCTTGAGAAAGTGGGGCTTCCCGAACAAGGCTCCCAGGCCACCCTGGTCAATATGTGGGAAGCAAGGGAACTTCATAGCCCAGGGCCAAGTCCAGGGGTTGGCTAACAATGGCCCATGTGTCATGACACATTTTAATTTATTTGCAAGGGGAGAGAGTGAGAGAGACAGAGACAGAATGGGCACTTCAGGGCCTCTGTCTCCTGTAAACAAACTCCAGATGTGCGCACCACTTTGTGTATCTGGCTTTAAGTGGGTACTGGGGAATGGAACCTGAGTCATTAGGCTTTGAAGGCAAATACTTCAACTGCTGAGCCATCTCTCCAGCCCTTCCACACATTTAAAAAAATATTTTATTTATTCATTTTCAAGCAGATAGAGAGAGAGAGAGAGAGAGACAGAGACAGAGACAGAGACAGAGACAGAGAGAACACCAGGGCCACTACCTTGTGGGCCTGGCTTATGTGGGTCCTGGGGACTTGAACCCCGGGGCCGGCCTTAGGCACTGTAGGCAAGTGCCTTAACCTCTGAGCCATCTCTCCAGCCCCCTACTATACATTTTTATTGGAACAGAGCCACCACCATTTGCTGTCTGACATATGGCTCCTTTGAGCTACAAGGTCAGAGCTGGAGGGCAGTGATGGAGTCTGTAATACTCTCAGCGTCCTAAATAATTTACTATCTGACCTTTCTGGAGAGTTCGCTGGCCCCTGCTCTCGTCCAATCCTTCATTTTACTGAAGAAGAAATTGAGGACAGAGAACAGGAAAGATATGCTCAAGGTCAGATGAGTGTTTGTGGGCAGAGCCCTCGCCAATCAAAACAAGTCCCCAAGAGGTCCCAAAAGATAAATAACAGAGTCAGGCCTGCTAATTTCTGAGGACTCTGAGGCCTGGTCATTGGTTATCATCCCAGAACTCTGTGTCTGCCCAGACCAGAAGACCTGTTTGCTACCCATGTCTGGATCCTATGAAACATCTCTGCCACCAGAGACAGAGGGCATGAGGACCCAGCTGGGGACGGCAACCCTACATAGCTTCAGCAACACAGAGCACTTGTAAGTATTTATTGACAGAATGAATGACCAGAAACCTCATTGAAGGGTCTCAGTCTCACCTCCCTGCCACACAGAGAACCTGAGATACGGGTGGCAGCAAGGGACAACAGAGGCAGGAAGAGCCCGAGCCAGCTTACTGCCAGATGAGAAAGGCAGGGTGTCACTTTAATACAAGGGAAGATTAAGAAGGAAGTGGGGCAAGGGTAGGAGAAAGATCAGGATGGTGGAGGTTTATAAAATCCCTCCAAATTTCCTCTGAAAAATAGGGCAACTGTGGATATCAAAAGAACAAGCCTACTGTCCACATGGTTGATGAAGGTGAGTTTCACAGTGTCCCCTGAACTTCAGTGTATGAAGGTGTGGGTCAGAGTGGACCAGGGGACCTGGTGGGTGGAGGTTAGGCAATGAAAGGGAAAGGGGGTCTTTAGATCCTGAAAGTGACAGACTCAGAAACATCTAAGAAAAGAAGAGGACCATACCCAGGCATGGTGGCCCATGCCTATAATGTGAGGTGGAGGACCCTAAGTTTGATGTTAGTCTGGGCTACATTGTGAAATCATGTCTCAAAAAAGAATTGAAAAAAAAAAAAAGATGGCCCCATTCTGCATTGACTCCAAGGGGACCGTGGGGCAGAGGGAGCCCATTTGTGGTGAGAATAAAACAGGTGGTGAGAATTCAAGTAGGGTCTATAGAGAAGTGAGCCAGGTTTGGGGAAGGCTCTTGAGGATCTCAGATGTAACTCCCTCAAAGCTACCTTCAAGAGACAAGATAGTCTAAAAGTAGATGCGTTGGGGTCTGCAGGGTAGATGCTTGCAGACTGTGGAGGTGGCTCTACAGGGGGGTCAGGCCTCTGCAACTTCAAGGCACCTGTCAGAGGAGGGAACTCTGAAGCAGGTGAAAAAGGGGGCCCACCCTTATTGCACACCCCCCTCCAGGAATCTGTCTGAAAGGTATGTATAGTAAAGCTCATCTATTTAAACATGAGCAACAGAAGCCAAATGTTTCAAAAAAAATTTGCTAAAACAAGAGTCAACACACAGCAGGTAAGGACACCCCATGAAGCAGCCACAAGATCCATGTAATTGACAAAAAATTGAGATTCCCAACTGAACTAAAGCAGGTGAAGAAATCTTTAGAAACTGAAAAGCAGGATAAACCAGTTAGGAAAAAAAGACAAGAAATAATTTGGCTGAGTAATGAGAGGATGTATAAAGAACTGATGGAGGGGGAGAATTAAGAGCTGGATGAGGTGGCAAGACACCTGTGAGCCTAGCACTAGGGAGGTAGAGGCAGAAAGATCCAGACTCCAAGGTCATTCTCAGCAACAAAGCAAATTTGAGGCCAACCTGGGCTCCATGAGACTCTGAGTCTCAGGGAAGAATGTGAATGAACAAAAGGACACCAGACATTCTCCTCTGGTCTCTGCACACACGCATTTGGACCACACACACGCAATGCATACACCACACCATACTCGACACACACATGCAAGAAAAAGAAAATAACTGAAAAACCTGAAATATAAGAGTGACACATTTGCCCATGCCCTTCAACGTTGAGCTTAGTGAAAATTCTCTACACTCGGCCCAGATCCCTAAAAACCTCTGAACGATCATGAGATCTCCACCACACCTCCTGGCAAGAGGAGAAAGTTCTACAAAACAGGCGACCCAGTTCTTTAAGGACAGGCGTACAGATACAATTTTCACGGAAGAAACTTGAGTACATGAAGCACAGATCGCCTTGGAGTGGCTGAAGATCCCACTTCACTGTGTTTGGAAGCCAGAGGAGAGTTAGTAAAATTCCCAATTTCATTAGTAAAACACATTAGCATGCACG
>PVHP010025501.1:0-25488 GCA_004024765.1 Zapus hudsonius | reverse complement strand
TATATCCTCTTGTTGGATTGTTCTCTTGACCAATAAGAAATGGCCTTCTGTGTCCCCTTTGATTACTTTATATGTAAAGTCTTATTTATTAGATATTAACATATCTATACCCACTTGTTTTTTTTTTCAATTTTCATGGAAAATTGTTTTCCATCCTATCTCCCTGAGGAGGTACTGTCTTTAGAGGTGAGGTGGGTTTCTTGTAGGCAGCAGTAGGAAGGGTCCATTTTTTCTGCTATACCCTGTTAACTTGTGTCTTTTTATGGGAGCATTAAATCCATTAATATTCAAAGTTATAACAGTGAAGTTTGATTTAATCCCTGCCATGATGTATGGTTTTTGGGGATTGCTGACTTGTGCATTTTTATGACTTCCCTACTGGTGGCTTTTGTTCTCATCCTTGATTGGGTTCTTGAGGTTGGTTGTTCAACTCTTCTGTGTATCATATTTCCTGGATTCTCCTCTATAGGTTTAGCCTTGTGTTCATATAGTCAATGTGATGGCTTTTATCTCAGAACATTTTCCTTTCTCCATCTATTATGAAGAATACTTTCACTTGGTACAGAAGTTAGGGTTGGAAACCATAGATTTTTTTTAACTTTGAAGCATCCTATTCTAGTTCCTCTTGCCTTCATGGTTTCCATTGAAAAACCTGAAGTAATTCTGATGGGGTAGCCTTTATATGTGATGAGTTGTTTCTCTCTTGCTGCTTTTTGTTTCTTTCTCATTGCTTTCTAGGCTTAGCATTTAAACTAAGATGTGTCTTGGAGAATTCCTTCTTTGGTCCTGTCTGTTTGGAGTCCTGTGGGCCTCTAGTGTGGATGGGCCTCTCTTTTGTCAGGATGGGGAAGTTTTCTTCAATAATTTTGTTAAATATATTCTCTATGCCTTTGGCCTGGTTTTCTTCCCCCTCTGGTGTCCCCATGATCCAGATATTTGGTTGCTTTAATGAATGCCACAGTTCTCTCATATTTTAGTCACACGATTTTTAGAACATTTCAAACCTTTTAGAAACCCAATTTCTCCTGTATTGTCTTCCAGGTCTGAGATTCTGTCCTCCAAAGTATTAACTCTGGTAGTGAGGAATTCTAGAGAGTTTAATATCTCTGATTTTTGTTTTCTGTGAAATTTTTTTGAATTGTCTCCATCTCTTTGTTGAGTTCCAGTTTCAGTGGAGGTTTGATTTTCTTAATGTTTCCTTGCATTCATTTTTGTATTTGATCATGTCTTCACTAAGTTTAGTTAGCTGATTACTGAGATCTAATTTCTGGCTTACCTTCAGTTCTTTTACTATTCTAGGATGTCCATTTGATTTTCCTCATGTATGTTAAGCCTGGTGAAAAAGCTTGTGAGCTGATTCTATACCTCTTCATTTATTTAATTGTTGATTTTTAATTCCAGCTCAGCCAATAACCTGGTCATAGTCTCCCTGCAATTGTGGTCTGGGTTTATTGAAGGCTCATCCTGGGATTACATCTCCATTACCTCCTTCATATTCTTGCTGGTGACCTCCATAGTGGGGCTAGACAAGCTTGATTGGGAGTGCTCAGCTTGTGTGATCTTTTTGCATTGAAATCTACCCATATTTGGATAAGAAATTAATGTTCTTAAGGAGTGTGATAGTTTCATCCAGGGGTTCCCCACAAACAAATGCGTTCTGAATACTTGGTCACTAGCTGATGACAGTTTGGGTATTGGAACCTTTTTGGAGCTGTGTTGTTGGGGGCCTACTGATGGGTATTATAAGCCAGCTTCCCCTTGCCAGTGTTTGGCACACTCTCTTTTAAGCAGGGAACTTGGGGTTTCTTGCAATGCACCAACAAATGTAGAGTACCCAGATTCTTGTTTTATGAAGTTAAATAATTTCATAGAGCAGAATGGTAGGATTTAGAGGCAGAGTTTATTGGATGAAGAGGAGAAATTACAGAAAGCTCCCACCATGATTGAGGAAAAAAACATATGTGGGATATGCCCCTCCCACCACAGCCATGTGGCTACAGTGAGAGAGGGCTTACCAAAACCAGGATATCTGTGCTGGCCAGCCAAGCAAGAGGAAGATAAGGAAATCTGCCTGTTTCAGGTGAGTATATCCTCTGATTCAGGTGAGCCAGACAGACAATGATTGGTCTGGCTCAGACCAATAACCAGTCCAAAATAAGGTTTGAATTTTAGTAAAAGAGACCTTCCACTCTAGAGAAGGACTCAGGTTACCTTTCAGGAAAACAGGTGAAGTCCAAGGGCACTCCTGCTCCTTACTTTCAGGGTCCCAGTTACCCAAAGCTGTCACAATCTATTGTCCACCTGATCCTGGCCAGAAAGTGATGTCCATCCCTCTGGTCATGCCATCATTTTCCCTGCCATCATTGAGCTTCCCCTCGAGTCCTTAAACCAAAATAAAACCATTTCACCACAAGCTGCTTTTGGTTGACTTCTTTCTACATAGCAAAAGTTTTGGTACCTGTCATGGTTTGATCCAAGTGTCCCCCACAAACAAATGAATATATTCTCAATGATTGATCCTCAGCTGATGGCAATTTGGGTTTTACAACCTCGCTAGAGCTGTGTTGTTATAAGCCTGCTTCCCCTTGCCAGTGTTTGGCACACCTTCCTGCCATTATTTGCAGTGCTGTGGCAGAGGTGATGTGCACCCCCTGATCATGACACCATTTTCCCTGCCAGAATGGAGTCTCCCCTTGAGCCCAAAAGCCTAATAAACCCTTCTTTGGGCCACAAGATGTAAATACGGGGTGTTTCTGGCTTGCTCAGCTGCTGGTGTGGAAATCAAGCCCGAGGCATGGATGACAATCGGCTCTGCATGCTGTGAGATGGCTCTGTGGGCCAATCCCTCATCCCATTGTGTGGGGGACCTTTTCCTGGTGTTCTCCAGTTTACTGCCTTAGCCACAAGTTTGCCATCTTGACTCCGCCTCACTGTGGGTCTTTTTTTCACTCCATTAATTGTACCCTTTGCCATGCAGGGAACTTTTTAGTTTTCTGCAATCCTATTTATCTGTTTATGTTGTCATTGAATATATTTCTGGAGTTAAATACAAAAATTCACTACATATAGCAATGTTATAAAGTTTATCTCCTGTGTTCTATTCTTGTAGCTTTATACTTTCTGGTCTTATATTTAAATATTCAATCCATTTTATACTATTATAAAATTGATGAAAGAATAATCTATTTTTTTCTTCAGCATGTTGTCTAGTTTACCAAATACTGTTTATGGAAGAGACTGTATTTCACCCATTGTGCATTTGTGTCATCCTTGTCAAAAAAAAATCAACTGGTCATGGATATGTAGGCTTATTTCTGGGCTTTCCTATTCTACGCTAACTGTTGCTTTGTTTTTATGCATTGCCATTCTCTTTCAGTACTACACCTCTGTAATATATTTTGGCAGTGTGAATTTCCAGCTTTGTTCTTTTAGGCCAAATATTTTGATTCTTTGGGATCTTTTGTGGCTCCTTCTAAATTTTAGATTTTTTTCAATTTCTGTGAATAATAACATTTTAATTGAGATTATATTAACTCTATCAATCACTTTGGGTACTATAGACATCTTAGCAATACTAACTATTCCAATTCATTAACATGGGATATCTTTCCATTTATTTATATCATCTTTCTTTTTTATTAATTTAATAGTAATCCATATACAGATCCTCTTTGTTTAAATTTGTTTTGTGTTATTATAAATAAATATGATTGTCTTATCTTTTTTCAAATAGCTCATTTTTACTTTATAAATGCTAATGATTCATAGAAGTACAAAGTAGACAGTGATTAACAGAGCAATGAGGCCATCAGTGGATGGGTAAAGGAGAGACACTGTTCAGTGGGCACAGTCGCAAATAGGAGCAAAGTATGCTGGTGATCAATGCATGATATCATTAATAACAGTGTACTATGTATTACAGAATGGCTAGAAGAATGAATTTTCAATGTTATCCTCACAAAGAAATGATAAGCACTTGGATGATAGGTATGCTAATTAGATTTTGTTATGGTACAATGTGTATATGTATCAGAATATCACATTATACCCCATAAACTGTTACTTGTTAAACAAAATTAAAATAATTACTAGGGCTGAAGAGATGGGCCAGTGGAGAAAGTACTTTCTACACAAGCATAAATAACTGCATTTGAATCTGGGCCCCCACATAAGGCCAGATTTATATCATGAGCCTCCCATTATAATTATAATTATAATCCCATTATAATCCCAGTATAATTACAGTGAGAAAGTAGAGACAGGAGAATCCTCCAGAAGCTCATAGGACAGCTAGCCTCGTGAATGCAGTAATGAAAAACAATAAGCTCTGCCTCCAATAAGGTGGAAAGAGAGAAATGATATCCACAGTTGTCCTCTGACTTCCATACATGTTCTGAGGCATGCACATGACCTGACCTCAATCACACACATGAACACACACACAAACAAACCAAAAACAAATGAAGAAAGGAAATAATAGTAATAATACTAACAATAACATTTATTAATAATTATAATTATTAACATTAGCACATTAATAATTATTAATATTAATATATTAATAAGTATAATATTAATGTAAATAATATAAAATAATATAATATAATGTAAAATACAGTTTTAATATTTTTTATTAATATTACTAATTAATAATGTTATTAATAATTGTAATTATTAATAATAGTAATAATAATATTTTTCTTTAGCAAAATATTAATTGTACTTAAAACAAGAAAAATGGAGAATAGAATAATGGAGGGAAGAAAATAGGTTTCTATTATTCACTCAAATGAGTTAGATATACATAAAGGTATATGGAAGAAACAAAGAATTCATCACTGACTACCCTGGTGTCATGGTTTGATCCAGGTGTCCCCCACAAACAAATGAATGTGTTCTGATAGATCGATCCTCAGCTGATGGCAGTTTGGGTTTTACAACCTCGATGAAGCTGTGTTGTTGGGGGTGGGCTTATGGGGTTATAAGCCAGCTTCCCTTGCCAGTATTTGGCACACCTTCCTGCAGCTGTTTGCAGTCCTGTGGCAGAGGTGATGTGAGCCCTCTGCTCATGCCATCATTTTTCCTGCCAGGATGGAGTCTCCCCTCGAGTCTGTAAGCCTAATAAACCCATTCCACCACAAGCCACTTTTGCTTGCGTTCTTTCTGCGCAGCAACTAGAAAGCTGACCGCAACACCTGGGTACTGAAATTCTGTTTGTGTGCAACAAATATATGTCCTTGCTAAAACCTAAATGCTATGGGTCATTCCCGAGGAGCATATTCAAATCAGTATACAGGTGAGAAATACTTGGAGACCATGTGCTGTACATTAATATCATGTCTGGTTAAAATGAGTCCCAAAGAAATGTTGTAGTGATGGAGATATTTCATATCTCATTTGGAGTAATGATTACATGAGTGTGCACTGCTCTCAATGCTCCTCCCATTGAACTGTGTCATGGTTTGATCCAGGTGTCCCCCACAAACAAATAAATGTGTTCTGGGTAATTGATACTTAGCTGATGGCAGTTTGGATTTTACAACCTTGCTGGAGCTATGTTGTTGGGGGCCGGCTTATGGTGGTTATAAGCCAGCTTCCCCTTGCCAGTATTTAGCACACCTTCCTACCACTGTTTGCAGTGCTGTCGCAGAGGTGATGTCCACCCCTCTGCTCATGCCATCATTTTCCCTGCCAGGATGTGGTCTCCCTTTGAGTCTGTAAGCCTAATAAACCCATTCCTCCACAAGCCGTTTTGCTAGGGTTCTTTCTGCATAGCAATAGAGTAAGTTGACTACAACACTTTTGGTACCTGGAGTGGGGTCTTCTGTTGCTGCTAGAACCCTGATCTCGTGGCTTGGCCTTTTGGAAGTGATCTTCAGGAGGAATATGAAAGGATTTGAAATCTAGACCTAAGAGACATATTGCAATGCTGTGAGTACAGCTTAATGGCCCATTCTGGTCAGAGTTGACAGACCTGAATGAAGTAAGAACTATGGACTGTGAGGTTTGGCTTATCATGGTGAGAATGAACTTTTTCAGGACTGCACCAGAAGCAGTTTGTGTGAGAGGCTCACTGCCTTCTTTTTGCCTGTGCCTTGGGAACCTGTGAAAGGCTGTTTTATGTAAAGATGGACTGGTATGAGCAGATGTAGATGGCACAGAAAGAAAGATCTTTGGGCCGAAACTGCTTCCCATTCACCTTCAATTATTTGAGAGATTAACCATTGAGATTGGGCCAACTGGTCTGCATTGGAACAACAGGAATAATATGGTCTCTTTGACATAAAGGGCTTGAATACTTCCCCCCCCCGGATTAACAAGTTGGTAGCCCACCTGGTTCTGTGGAGTATAACAAATGCAGGAAGAAAGGGTCATTGGATTTGTAAAACAGTTTTGTTTTTTTAAAAAATGGCCATTGGCAGTGTGAAGCAGGTATGGTGGATTGCCTGCATAGCAGGCTGATGAGGCCATGAGGATGAACTGTGGGTTGAAATGGGGACCCAATAAGATGCCAGGACTATGGATGACTGCAAAAGCGAGCTGCCAGCATAGGATGAAGTTTTCCCTGAGTAGCTGAGCTGGAGGGCCAAAATCAAATTTCCAAGAGACTTGTTCAAATGCAGTATCATTGAACTTGGAGTTAGAGATTGATGGTGTCCTGCTTGTTTTAAATTTTATATTGGTTCAATCTGTTTTTGCCCTGCCTCATGTTTTGCAGTGTGAATGTTCTGTGCCATTATGGGTTTATTTTTGGTATGATGGCTCAATTGAAAGCTGGGGGGACTTAAGAGTTGAGCTGAACATGTAGTATTTACATCATGTATGATTATTAGTTTGTGGGGGCCAGGGGCGGACTGTCATGATTTGATCCAGATAACCCCACAAACAAATGAATGTGTTCTGGGTAATCGAGCCTCAGCTGATGGCAGTTTGGATTTTATAACCTTGCTGGAGCTTTGTTGTTGGGGACAGGTTTATGGGGATTATAAGCCAGCTTCCCCTTGCCAGTATTTGGCATACCTTCCTGCCGCTGTTTGTAGTGCTGTAGCAGAGGTGATGTCCACCCCTATCCTCATGGTGTCATTTTCCCTGCCTGGATGGGGTCTCCCTTGAGTCTGTAAGCCTAATAAACCCATTTCTCCACAGGCCGCTTTCGCTTGGGTTCTTTCTGCATAGCAACATATTAAGTTGACTACAACAAACTGTAAAGATATCTGTGCACTTTGTTGTCTATAAGATATGCCTCCATTTAAAAATTAGTAAATGTGGCCTGTGGGGATGCCTCAGAGTGATGTTCACTTTCTAGGCAAGCAGAGTTAATGAGACAGAAACTGCCCTTGTTCAAATCTCCAGATTTGAAAAGCACCTGGTTTTTTGTGACCATGCTCACCTTTACCCCTATTCCCTATCCCCAACCCCAGTGGGACAAAGAACATAGAATTTTTGGAGGCTCACAAGCTCTGGAATCAGTAAAAGGAGACTCCAGCTCAAAAAAAGACTATGCAGAAGAAAGTTGGAGTCAGACATCTGCCATTCCACTCTAGACATTGTAGGCATGGGACCCCACAATGCACACATAAATGAAGAAATAAAATTAGAAAATGTTTGTGCTTGATACTAAAAAGAGAATAATAATGCATCATAATCAACTACTAATGTAAAAATAAATAAGAGGACAGATTTTTATGTGGAAAATTATTCCCTTTAGACTGGATTATAGAAGAAATTGGATTGCTCTCTAATTAAACAAAATTGGGGAGAACCAATGTTTTTGAATGGCAGTTAGTTGGATTAAATTATGCCTAGTTTAACATTCCGGCTAAATTGCTGTTTAAATGCATTTACATTTAAATTATAGAAATTTTAAATATGTACTTTAACTCTTGAGTCATTAAATATATTGAATTTAGATTAGAATACAAAAGTTAAATCAAGTTGTTAAAAACAGGTGTTAAGATATGCACATGTCTATCATCCCAACACTAGGAAGGCTGAGACAGGAAGGTAGTGAGTTCAGGGTCAGCCTGGTCTGCACAGTGAGAACTTTTGTTACAATACATAATCAAATAAGGTAAAATAAGGTAAATAAAAGCAAAGAAAAATAAGTCATAATTTTTTTTTAGTGAATGAGTTCTGTCGGGTATTTGGCTATGTGTACACATACATTTCAAAATCTACCCAGATCTCTATGATGAGCCAATTCTCGGAAAACATTGGCTAGGAAGGTAGACACTTATTAAATTTAAAGGTATTAGTGTTAAGAATCTTAGCAATCTATAATTCAGTTTTTTCATTGCTACTAATACCCTAATCTAAAATTTGATTTTAAAGGTTATTTTAAGCTTTTAAATATATGATTTAATTGTTTTCACCGTCATGCCTTGTTCTTTTTCCTCTTCCCTGTCCCCAACTCACTGGGGGCCCTCCTCAGTGGGATTGCTAAACCTGTCCATAGGATAGGGGGTTATGAATTGTACAAGAGGTACCCAGATTATTTTATTCTTTGTGTGTTGTTGCTGAGGGGCAATGGCTCTGGGTAATCTCCCCACCATGGTTCTTACAATCTTTCTGCCCCTCTTCCACTCAGATCCCTGAGTCATGATGGGTGAGTTTTAGGACTGCTTTACTGATGACAGTACTTAATAATATAGTCTATCTAGAATCAAGGCAGGATTTTTTTTATTTAAAGAGTGGGAAACTTTCATCTCTAATGAAATTGATTTGTGAAAATCCTCCAATCAAAAGTATATAGAAATTATAAGAAGCATATCTTTCAAACAAAAAGAAAACTGAAACTGAAATGATAAGCCAGCACTAAGTCCTGACTTTCCTGGAGGCATTTGACAACAGAAACACACACCACAATTCTGACAGTTTCTTAAAAGATTAGGAGATACGGCTCTTCTCTAGCAAAATGGGCAAATAAGTATGAAGTCTACATTGACTTATGATGCCTACAGGGCTAGGCTCTGAAAGTTTGAGCCTCAAAAAATCCATCACTTGGTAAAAAGAACCAAGGGGAAACTTAAAAATTCTAGTTCCTGGTTTTCAGTGTATGTAGTGGGAGGGAGCAGGAATCTTCCTTTAGAATACAGAATGTGAGTCCATCAATACATGGATTCAAGGTTTAAATTTGCTACACTTGCACAGTTGAAGACATGCTAAACTGGCATGTATAACAGGATCTTCATCAGGGTAGTAGTGCATCTGCTTGGAGGACTAGGTGTTCAAGCACAACTCCAGGGAGAAAGACATTACAACTTTATGTTTCTTTCATATTATCGGCCTGTTGGGAGTGGGTTGAGGTGTGCTGAGGAGATAAAATTTTGTAGTGGGGTTAGCTGATGATTAGAATTTAGATAATGCCCAGCAAAAATTCCAATGCACCACAAAATTTAAGGAGTAGCTAAATTCTTGTCTACAAAGAAATCATAGACAACCAGATATTAAGGTATAGTGGAAGACTTTATTTAAGGGATCTCTGGACAGGCAACTCATCACCATCATAATTAGCTTTGACAGGTCAAAGGAACAGATAGATAAAAAAGCCCCCTACTCCCTTCTCGGAAGAGAGTCATCACTGGTAAAGAAGGTCTGAGTTTAAAGGAATGTCTGTAAATAGACAACCAGATGTTTGCCATGAGATGAGAGTGACCACCTAGTTGTGGCCAAGATGTGATTTAAAAGGTTATGAACCACCTGTGTGCCATAAAGATAGTAGATAACTGTGTATTGTCCATGCCTTTAACCTCAAATGAGCCACCTGTCTGTCACAAAGATAATAGATAACTGTGAAATGTCACATGCCTGTAAACGCAAACATATAAAAACCTAGTAAAGAAGGCAAAGGGGGTCCCTGGTCAGAGGTTCAACTTTTTGAGCTGGGACATGGACCCCAGCATGCTTGAAATAAACCTTGCTGTGTGACTTGCATCATTGTGTGTGACTTCTGTTGTTTGAGGAGTCCTCAACCTCAGACCATTTGAGGGCTCATCTGGGATTAGACCTCTCCTCAAAAACAGATGATCCCAATACTGAGGTTCAGGAAAACTGCAGAAGGAGGATTGACCACCTCTGTCTGGAGGGACTAAGAGTTTCCGGTCTGATTCTGATTAAGAATTCTCATCTGGGTGGAACAAAAGGGCTTTGAACCTGGAGATTCCGCTGTTGGAAATCATGGGAGACGTCCCCAGCAGTCAAGAGCCAAAGCAACGTCCTCAGTGGATGACATTTGGTCTAATTTCTGGTAAGGATCCTGATCTGGGTGTGAATGATGCAAATGACACTAAGCCTGTGAGATTCGTGTGGTTGACCCATGGTGGATATGGGAGAGTCCTGTTTGAATCTGTTTTGCTTCTGGTATGATGTCTTTTGTTCTATTTTCCCTTGTTTGCCCCTTCCTTTTTCTCATGATTGGACAAACTCAGTTTACCCCAAAGACTCTCCTCTTGAGCCATTTTCCTGAAGTCCTTGCCAGAGGGGGCAATTATGGTGTGGAACTCCATATGTTCAGCCGAATGGCCAACCTTTAATGTTTGGTGGCCACTGTTGTGGTCAGCTTTCTAGTTGCTGTGCAGAAAGAGCCCAAACAAAAGCGGCTTGTGGAGGAATGGGTTTATTTGGCTTATGGACTCGAGGGGAGACTCCAACCTGGCAGGGAAAATGATGGCATGAGCAGAGGAGTGGACATCACTTCTGCCACAGCACTGCAAACACAGCAGGAAGATGTGCCAAACACTGGCAAGGGAAAGCTGGATTATAACCCCCATAAGCCCGCCCCCAACAACACAGCTCTAGTGAGGTTTTAATTCCTGAACTGCCATCAGCTGAGCATTGATTACTGAGAACAAATTAATTTGTTTGTGGGGGACATCTGGATCAAACCATGACAGCCACCACAAGGAACCTTCTCTCTGGACATAATTACAAAGGTCTCAGACATTGTCAACAAATCTGGTACTCAGGACCATATTGACCAGTTTCCTTACATCTTGATATGGCAGGCCTTAATGGAAAATCCCCCTTCTTGGCTGAAACCCTTCATCAATGATAAGGAGAAAGAATCTCCCAAGATATTGGCAATTACTAAGGCTAGCCCTGAGCCTCAGCCAGGTGTCACTGCCCCAGAAACCCCTAGTCCACCTAGGAAGTCTATTTTGAAGGAAGAATCAACTCTTTACCTATACCTGCTAGATCTTGATTTAGAGGAAAATTCCCTACCCTATGTGGCTGCCGCACCACTGCTACCCAAAGCGGCGGATCTCCCAGAATGCCCCCATTTGACTGCCTCTCCATCTGCACCCCCGCCCTGACCATGGGGCAGGCACCCCCTTGGATCCAGTAGCAGAGGAAAACCAGTCAGCCATTATAATGTCCTTCATAAACCAGGCAGCCCCAGATATTAGAAAGAAGCTACATGAAAAGGAGGGACTTGGGGACATGACCATTTGTGATTTGATGAAAGTGGCAGAGAGAGTTTTGAATACTCATGAGACTCCAGAGGAAAGGGAGGACAGAATTAGAAAAGAGAATCAGTAACTACAGGAGAGGATTAAAAAAGAGGACAGAGAGCACCAGAGTAAGGAGAGCAGGAGACAACAGAAGGAGATGGCTAAGATTTTGTTGGCAGGCATCCAAGGAGTTTCTGGGACTGGATTTAAACCAGCTGGACACGCAAGGACCAGGCCCAAACTAGAGAGAGGGCAATGTGCTTACTGTAAGGAGTATGGGCACTGGAAAAGAGAATGCCCTAAACACCAGGGACAGCAAAGACAGGGACACAGATCTGGCAAGGATGCACAAGTTCTGATGTCAGGGATGGATAGTGATTAGAGAGACAGGACTTGAATTCCCTTCCCAAGTTTGGGTAACAATGTACATGGAGGGGAAGCCAATGGGATTTATTTTTGACAAAGGGGCCCAGTATTCAGTTCTCAATAAACTCACTGAGCCTTTGTCCCAAAAGACTAGTATAGTGCAGGGAACGACTGGATCCAGGGCACATCATTGGACCAGTAAACATCAGGTAGATTTGGGCAGGAACCAGGTGACTTATTCCTTCTTAGTCATCCCTGAATGCCTGGCTCCTCTTTAAGGGCACAATTTGTTATCAAAGGTGAAGGCTCATATTCACTAATAACCAGATGGCATCAAAGTGATGGATGGCCTCTCCAAGTATTGACTATGTCTCTAGCAGATGAGCATCACTTGTTCGCCAGACAGAGCCATCCACTATTAGATGCATGTCCCCAAGAAATAACCTATTGGATCTGCACCTAGCCCCAGGTCTGGGCAGAAATATCAGGGATGGGACTGGCAGCACAACATGCTCCATTGATAGTGGAACTCAAGGCTTCAGCCCAGCCCATCCAGGTTTTTTAGTATCCCATGTCCCCTGAGGCATGAAATGGAATTGCACCTCACATCAAACATCTCTTAGAGGCTAGAATACTGCAATCTCGCCGCTCTGCTTGGAATACCCCACTTCTCCCTGTAAAGAAACCCAGGGGAAAGGATTACAGGCTCATCCAAGATTTGAGGGAAGTTAATAAGAGGGTCAAGGATATTCACCCTACTGTTCTTTACCCTTATACTCTGCTGAGTCATTTACCCCCCTCACATGTTTGGTATACCACCCTAGATCTAAAGGAAGCATTCTTTAGCATAGCCCTGGCACCCAGTAGTCAACACATCTTTGCCTTCAAATGGCATGATGAGAACACGGGGACCCCTGGGCAGCTAACATGGACTAGACTTCCACAAGGCTTCAAGAACTCCCTGACCCTGTTCAATGAGGCTTTGAGTCAAGATTTGGACTCTTATCACTGGATCCATGCCTCAGTGACTCTCTTATAGTATGTTGATGTCGCGATCCTGACAGCCCCCTTGGAAGCTGAATGCCGACAGGCCACTGGAGACCTCCTCCAGGAATTGGAGAGGTTAGGCTATCAGGCTAGCACAAAGAAGGCTCAGATATATAGATAAACTGTCGCCTATCTGGGTTATTAATTAAGGGAATGGACCAGGTGGCTGACAGATGCCATGAAAGAAACTATTCTCAGACTTTCGGTCCCCACCTCAGCCAGGGAAGTCCAAGAATTCTTGGAACAACAGGCTACTGCTGGTTCTGGATAATGGGGTATGCTGAACTGGCGAAGTCCCTATATAAGGCAATGAAAGATAAGACCCTTTTGGACCTGGGGGACAGATCAACAAAAGGCCTTTGAAGAACTCAAAGCTGCCCTCTTGAGGGCAACAGCCCTGATGCTGCCAGACCCATTGAAACCCTTCACCCTGTTTGTTGATGAAAAGAAGGGAATAGCAAAAGGGATACCGATACAGCACCTGATACCATGGGAGCATCCAGTTGCCTATCTTTCTAAAAAGTTAGACCCAGTGGCAGCAGGCTGGCCCCCATGCCTGTGAATTATAGTGGCAGTAGCCCTAATGTTAAAGGACACTGATAAACTGACCTTTGGACAACATCTGAAGGTAGTAACCCCTCATACAATAGGGAGGGTCCTGAAACACCCTCTAGGCTGATGGATGACTAAGCCTGGCTGACTCACTACCAAGGGCTTTTGCTTGATGCTCCTCACATCATCTTTTCTGAGCCCACCTTCCTGAACCTGGCTACCCTGCTGCCAACCCAGATCTAGAGGCTCCCTTACATGACTGCCTGGAAGTCATGGCCGATATCACCCAGGTGCTATCTTATCTCCAGGACATTGCCCTTTCAAACAGTGAGTTGGTACAGTATACAGACAGGAGTAGTTTCATGACAGGTGGAATGAGTAGGGCAGGCGCAGCAGTGGTAGCCCAAGCTGGGAGGATCATATGGAGTGCTCCCCTTCCCCCAGGCACTTCGGCCCAGGAGACCAAACAGATGGCACTGACAGAGGCACCAGAATGAGCCAAGGGTAGTCGAGTGACTGTATACAATTATATTCGGTATGCTTTTGGCATTGTCCATGTCCATGGCACCATCTATGGAGAAAGAGGCTTCATAACTGCAGAAGGAAAGGGAGTACGCAATATCCTGGAGGTACAGAGACTGTTGGATGTGGTACAGAGGCCCCAGGCCATGCAGTCATTCACATTCCAGGGCACTAGTTCTACAGAACTACAGAGGTAGATTTCACTAAGGTAAAGCCCCAGAGGTATGGATACAAGTACTTGTTGGTAATGGTAGACACCTTCTCGGGGTGGGTAGAATTCACCACAAAACGGGAAACTGCCAAGTTTGTGGATAAGGTACTGCTGGAGGAAATTATACTCAGATACGGGAATCCTGAAACCTTGGGCTCTGATAATGGCCCAACTTTCGTTAGTAAAGTTCTACAAGGATTATCCTGAATAATGGGGACCAATTGGAAACTACATTGTGAATATAATCCCCAGAGCTCTGGACAGGTAGACAGGATGAATTTGACCCTGAAGGAGACCTTATCTAAATTGGCCATTGAAACTGGCAGAGACTGGGTGACTCTCCTACCTTATGCTGTGTTCCGGGTTCAAAATTCACCATACATACATGGGTTGACACCCTTTAAAATTTTGTATGGGGCTCTTCCCCCCATTGTGATTCAGACTCTGTCAAACCAAGACCTCAATATGGCCCCAAATTGCATGGCCAGTCTCAAGGCTCTCCAGGAGGTCCAACAGGAGATCTGGCCAATGGTGCACTCCCTGTATGAGACAAAAGACTCCCTGAACCCGGAACATAGTATCACCACCGGTGATTGGGTGTGGGTTAAGAGACACAGGGCCTGAACTCTGGACGGGAGACTGAAAAGTCCGTATGTAGTTATTCTGGCTACTCCCACTGCATTAAAGGTAGATGGCATCAGACCTTGGGTCCATCATTCTGACATGTGTCATGCCACTCTGATGGAGAGCAAAAGAAGCCAAACTCTGGACAGTGCATCAAACACCAGACAACCCCTTGAAGTTGCACCTCTTCCAAGCACCAAGATATCATGAGTCAGTTACCCAACCTGAGGATGGGGTGGCTGCTTGTCCTGTTTCTGCTCAGCACCTGGAATGGGAGTCCAGCTGAGAATAACCCTCAATGGCTGTACAAGCAGACCTTGATCCTTAGGAATCAAGAGATCTTAAACAGCACCTCCTATGTCGCCCCTCCTTACACCTGGTGGCCAAACTTACATTTCAGCCCCAAGGCCTTGACAGGAGTCCTCTGGTCCAATTCCTTTCTCAGAAATTATGGATTCTATGTTTGCCCCAGCCATCAGAAGAGGGACATCAAAACTTGTGGGGGACTAAACTATGTTACGATAAAAGTTGGTGATGTGTTTCATCCAATGATGGGGATTGGGCATCGGAGTCCCCTAGAAAGGATGACCTTGACAGAATGAGATTCATTTTCCCAATCACTGAGGACATGAAAGCCTGACGCTTCATCGATGATACAATGTGCCCTGGGGAACTTTGTGATTTGATAAAATTGTCATTTACTGACAGAGCTGAAACTGAGACTACATGAACCTTTGGTTTAACATGGGGAGTGACATTCTATCAGGGTTATCACCGTAAAGGCATATTGCAAGTCCTCCTGAAGATAGAAAGCCCAAGGAAACCCACAACCCATTAGGTCCAAATCAGGTTTTATCTCCCCCACCTAGCAACCCAAAGGTAAAAACATCTGAAGGAGTAAGAAAGGCAGCCTCCCCAGTTCATGGTTCTATAACAACTTCACTAACCAATATTCCACCCCCAGAGAACCCTTATGGAAACTGATGATCACCATGTATGAATCCCTCAATACCACCAGTCAGATCTTACGGATTCATGTTGGTTTTGCTATGACATCAGGCCCCCTTCTATGAAGCCATTGGGCTAAATGCCACCTACAACAGTTCTAGCCAAATGAGCTCTTCCCACTGCTAGTGGAATGATCAAAAGGTCTGGCTCACTCTACAACAGGTAAATGAGATGGGGACTTGCCTTGGACAAGTACCGAGAGATAGAAGGAAGTCATGTGCCACTATAATGGGTGCTCCCACCTGGAATGAATATACCAAATGGATGATCCCTGGAGATGATGGATGGTGGTTATGTTCTAAAACTGGTCTTACTCCATGTCTGTCCACTTCAATATGCAATGCCTCTAATGAATTTTGTGTTCTAGTGACAGTGCTGCCACACATCCTCTATCATCCTGAGGAGAGTATGTATTCCCACTTGCATGAGAACGTGTTCATAAGGAACAAAAGAGAGCCCATCACAGCCCTAACCAATGCCACCCTCTTCAGTCTGGTTGCCAGGACTGGCATCGCCTCAATAGCCACCCAACAGTTGGGATGACCTCACTTAGAGCAGCCATAGATGAAGATGAAGCAGCCATATAGAAATAATAGAAACTTCCATCAGTCACTTAGTAAAATCTCTGACTACCCTGTTGGAGGTGATCCTCCAAAACTGATGGGGATGAGACTTGTTGCTCTGCGCGGCCCTAGGGGAGGAGTTATGTTTTCTATGCTGATCACTAAGGAGTGGTAAAAGAATCAGTGGCTAAAGTAAGAGAAGGATTAGCTAAGAGAAAGCGGGAAAGGGAAGCCGAAGAGAGCTGCTTCGAAGCTTGGTTTAGCAGGTCCCCATAGATGACAACCCTGGTTTCCACTCTAATGGGTCCATTACCTATCCTGCTGTTGATACTAACCTTTGGACCATGTGTTCTTAACTGACTTGTAGCTTTTGTAAGATGGTCAACACAGTCCAATTGGTGTTTCTCAGGCAATAATACCAAAGACTCCCCAACCATGAGAGCCTTTACCCACCTAAACCAAATGAATTCTGCCACCCACTCATCCTGCCTCTCCAGGATGTCTATAAAATTGGTGGTCCCTGTGGATCTGGCGTTCTCAAACCTGGCATGGTGGTTTCTTTTGCTCCATCATTGTCTGCTGAAATGCACCACGAGGCTCTGAGTGAAGCTCTTCCTGGAGATAACATGGGCTTCAACCTAAAGAATGTGTTTGTCAAAGATGTTCATTGTGGCAATATTGCTGGTGACAGGAAAAATGACCTGCCAGTGGAGTTGGCAGGCTTCACTGCTCAGGTGATTATCCTGAACCGCCCTGGCCAAATTAGTGCTGGCTATGCCCCTGGACTGGAGTGCCACACAGTTCACATAGCATGCAAGTTTGCTGAGCTGAAAGAAAAGATTGATTGCTCTTCTGGTAAGAAGCTGGAAGATGGCCCCAAGTTCCTGAAGTCTAGCGATGCTGTGATCGTTGATATGGTTCCAGGCGAGCCCATGCATGTCCTTTTGCTGTTCGTGATATGAGGCAGACTGTTGCTGTGGCTGTCATCAAAGCTGTGGACAAGAAGGCTGCTGGAGCAGGCAAGGTCATCAAATCTGCCCAGAAAGCTCAGAAGGCTAAATGAATATTACACTTAACACCTGCCACCCCAGTCTTAATCAGTGGTGTAAGAGCGTCTCAGAACTGTTTGTCTCAATTGACCATTTAAGTTTAATAGTAAAAGTCTGGTTAATGGTAACAATGCATCATAAAACCTTCAGAAGGAAAGAAGAATGTTTTGTGGACCATTTTTTGTGTATGTGGCAGTTTTCAGTTATTAATTTTAAAATCAGTACTTTTACTGGAAAAAAACGACAAAAAATCTGTCACAGAATTTTGAGACCCCCCATTAAAACAAAGTTTAATGAAAAAAAAGTTTAAAATAAGATGGTAACAAATCCTACTTCATATGCATATTGGGCATATAAATCAGTGGCAGAGTGTTGCTTAGTATGTAGAAGGGCTAGGTTTCAGCCTCAGTACTGAATAAAACACAAAGAAACACTTCCAATAATCTCTACCTATATAGTGATAGAAGGTGAACAAAAATTTAGCAGCATTGTCAACCTAAGTGATATTTTGTATACATTTGTTTCTTTGTTTGCAAGCAGAGAGAATAGGTGCACCAGAACCTCTTGCTGCTAGAAATGGACTGTAGATGCTGGTGCCATTTTCTGCATGTGGCTTTACGTGGCTCCTGGGGAATCAAACCCATGCTGTCAGGCCAGGATGTAAGGAGGCTCAGGGGAGCTAGAACAAACATCCCTTATTGGGAGGTTAGAGCAAGAAGGAAATTCCACAGTCTCAGGGTGTCAACAAATCTGGGAAAGGATTTTGAGACCCCCACACTAAGGCTGTATAAAGGGGAAGGAAATCTCTCCCTTCCCACTGCCTTTTTGATAGCGTGTGTGTGTGGGGGGGTGTTGGTGATGTCCTCTCTCTCTCTCTCTCTCTCTCTCTCTCTCTCTCTCTCTCTCTCTCTCTCTCTCTCTCTCTCTCTCTCTGTCTCTCCTTGCTTGTGCCTGTGAAAGGGGGCCAGCACCTTTTGTCATTATGGAATGTCCCCTATATCTTAAATAGCATAGCAATCTCAACAATGGAGTTACTTACATATAAATAATATGATATATAATAAATGTAACATCTCAGGTCACCTGAAAACATGGTTCTAAATACACTGTGGAAAAAATAATTAGAAGTCTATCCACACCTCACATCCTATTCCAGATTAGACTAAACTGGGCAGTGACTTAATACTGAGTATTAAGAAATGAAAGGACTAAGATGAAACTGGTTAGATCTTTAAATCTATTAAAAATTAAAAGCACTCTTTACTTACTTGTAAATTGTAATTCAAATTCTAGGTACAATAAAAGAGTTATTCATTCAAGGATATTAAAATACTTGAATAATATGATCTATAAAAACTATTTATTATGCTGAGGAGATAGGTAAGGAGATAAGAGTGCTTGCAGCAAAAGTGTAAGGACCCAAGAGAGCCGAGATAGCCTGAATTCAATCCCCAGCACCCTTGTACACAGGTATGGCCAGAATCCTGTGGTTGAACAGTAGAGGATATTTACCTCTGGCTCTGCACACACAGGCACAAGGAACACACATCAGCATACACCATATCACACACACACACACAAACACACAAACACACACACTCTCATGCAAAAAAAATAATTTAATGAGGAACCCCCCCCATCAACCATATTACATGAAAAATAGCAGGTGAGAAGAAAATATTTAGTACATTTATTTCAAATATTGCCAAAAGAATAGTTTTCACTAAGATTTCATGTTGAATTATCATAGAAAAATGAATGAGTCATATTTCTAATCTATAAAATTTTCTTTTTATTATATCTTTATTACTATGAGCAAATAATGTGTTGATATCCCCAATTCCCTGATTTCCCTCCTCCCTGTCTCAAATTATCTGGCTATCCTCCTCTGTGGGCAAACTGGATTATTCCATGTGGTCTGGGGATATGGATACCCTAGGAGTCAACCCTGTTCCACCCCCTTTGTATGTTGTTACTGAGGGGGGCATGTGTCTGGATATTCTCCTCCATCATGGCTCTTACAATCTTTCTGCCCCCTCTTCCACTCTGTTCCCTGAGCCATGTTGGGTATAAGGCTGCTTTATTGTTGAGTTTTAGGATGTGTTGAAGATCACTGGTGTCTGTCTCGCTGGCTTATCCTGGGTTGACTGATTGTTGTGGTTATAAGACTCTTGCTTATCCTATAGCTCTCTGCAGGGTTCCATGTGGAGCCTACACGATAGGTCTGTGGTGGCTCATCTCTTGCCAAGATGTCAGCCATTGGCCTGTGGCTCTTTGGTAGGATTGGAAACATCAAGGCTCTCTCACTGCCTTCTGAAAAATATAAAAAGAATCTCCATCAAAGAGTGAGATCAGTATAGGTCAACTGAGAAACACATTTCTAAATTGGCAATACTCTATTAAGAGTAGCCACTTTGAAATTCACTTGTAAAGTGAATTTATCTTTGGGGGCCCAAGATTTTCATTCCCAAAGGATTTTTCTCTGAGTCTAAAGGGTTCCTTGTTACTGAGTGGATTACTTGGTCAAATTAAAAGCTGTTTATTACCTCCTCTAGACTTGTGATACAATTAATCCACCGCATTAATAGACTCAACCCCAGAAACCATAAGGACATCTCAATAGATGCAGAGAAGGCCTTTTACAAAATTCAACATCATTTCATATTCAAAACCCTGGAAAAGGGAGGAATAGTCGGCTTATACCTCAACAAAAGAAAGGCAATATATAAAACTCCTAAAACCCAATAATACTCAATGGGGAAAGATTCAAGGAATTCTCACTTGAATCAGGAACAAGACAGGGGTGTACCCTTGCACCATTGCTCTTCAACATAGTGCTTAAAGTCCTAGCCCAAGCAATAAGATAGGAGAAAAGCATAAAAGGGATACAAATTGGAAAGGAAGAAATAAAACTATCCCTCTTTGCAGATGACATAATCCTATACATAATAGACCCAAAGAATACTATCAGTAACCTCCTGAAGGTGATAAACTCCTTCAGCAAAGTGGCAGGTACAAAAATCAGTAGCCCTCCTATAGCATTAAAAAATCAAATACCGGGGACTTCCAGGGAAGATGGCTGGCTAGCAGACACGCCGCACACCTCGGGAGTTTTCAAAGTCAATAGAACCACTTTAAATTGGGAGATGATATTCTCCAGCTACAACACAGAGGCCTGATTTCCAGAACCTACAGAGAACTCAAAAAAAAATAACAAAAACCCAAATTGTCCCCCCACAAAATGGGGCACTGATCTCAACAGAGAATTCACAGAGGAGGAAACACAAATGGCCTTTTCTCACCTGAGAAAGTGCTCAGCATCCCTAAGCATCAGGGAAATGCAAATCAAAACCACAATGAGATACCACCTTACCACGGTCAGAAAGGCAATAGTAAAGAAAATCAACAACAATCGTTGCTGGCGTGGATGCGGGGAAAAAGGAACCCTCATTCACTGTTGGTGGGATTGCGAACTTGGTCAACCACTATGGACAGCAGTGTGGAGACTCCTGAACACAATAGACATAAAACTACCAATGGACCCAGCTATCCCTCTACTAGGCATCTACCCACAAGATGTCACATCTCGACACAGAAACATTTGTACAACCATATAGCAGCTCAATTCATAATAGCCAAGTATTGGAATCAACCCAAATGACCATCCATGGAGGAATGGACAGAGAAACTGTGGTATATTTACACGATGGAATTTTATTCAGATGAAAGGAAAAATGATATATCGAAATTTAGGGGAAAAAATGGTCTGACTTTGAGCATATCTTACTAAGTGAACAATCAGAAGAATAGAGAATCGAATGCCACATATTCTACCTCATATGTAGTCCTTAACCATGATAACCGTGTTCTTTATGCAGACTAATACTAAGAAGTGAGAGATTATGAATAATGGGTAAGGGATGGTAGGAGGGGAATAGCTTAAACTTGAGGATAAACCATATTACGTTCCTCATAAAAATCCTCACAATCATATTGTAATCTATTGAGTGAGCGTCATCTGGCAAGAGGGGCCATGAGTGGTAGGGGAGAGAGTCTAAGCCTATGAATAATTAGAGTCACCGGACAACCCCTGGTTCCATCCACTGGTTCCTTCCCTCACTGATCTGTTGACCGAAGCAACTCATGAGATTCAAACACCTTGACAGAATTTTGTCAAAGCTCTTGGCCTGAGGCAAAACCCTGTTGCTGAAGCAACCACCGAATGCCATCGACCAGCATCAAGAGACCCTGCAACGTCCGGAATGGTATCCAGCTCCCAGAAGGCAGTGTTGTGCTAGAAGGCACTGCACAGGCTGCCAGGGGAAAATGATCAACGACAGATGGAGTAAACAGAGACCACTGACACGAAAAACAATCTGCGGTCATGAGTAGGCTGACCACACTCCCTACTGGGAGAGAACAGCAAACCAAGAAAGGAGCACTTGTGCAATGATGAGCCTGAGCCTGGGGGAGGCAATCAACAGCTTTCTATTTCGGCCAATTTTCCAATTAGTGAGGGGGATCCCTTGTCTGGAAGTTGGGATTCAGGGTGATAATTACCGGATACCATAGGCTCCTGAGAGAAGATGCACTGAGGGAGCTATTGACGGGAGGCTACTAAAAGTAGAAACTAGGTAATCCAGAAATGTGTATATTTGTTAACCTACACTTATCTCACTCTCCGATGGAGATTGTGTTTTTATTTTTAAGGATGCAGGGAGAGAGCTGGGGACCATCTAACCCTACCAACCGACCATAGTTCATACCTGTGATTCTGGCAAGAGAGGAGCCACCACAGTCATTAAGTGGAGTATTCATATGGAATCCCTCAGAGGACAGGAGGAACGAGGGACCCACAGCTACATAGTACAGAAACCAACGATCTTTGACACAAGGACCCCAAAACTCACAACCTTAAAGCAGCCTTCATTCACCACGACTCAGGGACCTATGCGGAAGAGGGGGCGGACAGATTGTGAGAGCCGTGGTGGGTGAGACTATCCAGAAGCATGGCACCCTTCAGTATCAACACATTTGGGACAGGAGGACCAGGTTGAGTACTAGGCTATCCAGGGTCACCTGCCATAAGGACTGATCCTGACGACCCACAAAGGAAGATATCCAACTGATTGTGGATGTGGAGGGGGCATTGGGGAATTGGGGATAACAACTCATTGCCCACTGAATAATGTAACTCATTATGGATAATAAATGTATATTTAAGAAAAAAAGTTGTAAAAAAATCAAATACCTTGGAATATCATTAACCAAGGATGCGAAAAACTTTTATATTGAAAACATAAAAACACTCAAGAAGAAAATAAAGGAGGATGTAATAAGATGGAAAGATATTCCATGCTCCTGGACAGGAAGAATTAATATAGTAAAAATGTCAATCATACCAAAAGCTATTTATAGATTCAATGCCATGCAGATAAAAATCCCAACCTCTTCAAACACATTAAAAAAATAATCTCAAAATTTGTTTGGAAGGGCAAAAGGCCTCAGATAGCTAAAACTATCCTAAGTAAAAAAAAATTTACTAAGGAGGTATCACCATGCCTGACCAAAGACATACTACAAACCCATAGTATCAAAAATAGTATGCCACTTACATAAAAACAGACAGACCAATGGAACAAATTTGAAGTCCCTGCTCTTAATGCAAGAAACTACAGTTACTTGATCTTTGGCAAGGTGCCAACAATGTTCACTGGTATAAAGATAGCATTTTTAACAAATGGTGCTGGAAAATTTGGATAAACGTGTAAAAACTGAAAATAGACCCACTCCTTTCACTATGCACAAAACTCAACTCCAAATGGATCAGGGGCCTAAACATAAGACATGTAAACATGAAAACCCTGGAAGAAAAAAATAGGAGGAAGTCTCCATGAGATAGGATTAAGGAAAAAAACTTCCTGATCAAATCTCCAGCAGCCCAGGAATTGCAACAATCACTGAACCAATGGGACGTCATCAGGCTCAAAAGCTTCTAGCTTCTGCACAAACATACCATGCTCAGAACCAGTAGACCACCATTAAACTGGAAGATTATTTTTGCCAGTTATAACTCAGAGGTCTAATTTTTAGAACTTACAAATAACTGAAAAAATTAATACAAAAACAAACAGCCTCCTCACAAAATGGTGCATTGATCTCACCAGAGAATTCACAGACGAGGAAACACAAATGGCCTTTACTCACTTATGAAAGTGCTCAGCATCCCTAAGTATCAGGGAATGCAAATCAAAACATATTGAGATTTCACCTTACTCCAGTCAGAATGGCAATCATAAAGAAATCCAACAATAGGTGCTGGTGAGAATGCAGAGAAAAGGGAACCCTCATTCACTGCTGATGGGTTTGCAAACTCATTATTCTACTTTGGAAAGCAATGTGGAGACTCCCAAACAGAATGGATATAAAATTTTCTTTAAATAGATTTTTCCCTTTTCTTTTTGCATGTGTATGGGCTGTGCCTGCGTGTATGTGTGTGGATGCACCTGTATGAATGAAGATCCTCATGCTTGCGGAGCAAGCACTTTACCCAGTACCCAGAACTATTTCACTAGCCATTTTAAATAGATTTTTTTAAATTAATCTATGGCTGTAGAGAAGGGATATAGACACAGGTGAATTTTCTGGAACTCGTGGGTCAGCTAGCCTGCTGAATACAGCAGTGAACACTGTGGATGACAGACACATCTCAAAATGAGGTGGAAGTTGAGGACTGATACCAGTAGGTTTTCCCCTGACCATGGCATGCACATGCCCAAATTCATATATATGAGCATACAAACATACCCATAATATGCATACATACACACCAAAATTAAAAAATTAAAAAGCTTAACAATCTAATACAAAATGAGAAAAAGACACTATCAATTCACAATAAGAAGATATACAGAAGATTCTCAAACATATAAAAGTTTTAGAACTTCTAGCATAATAAAATCCAAAGTGTGTTCTAAATTTAAATTGAATTAAAATTAAGTTGAAATTTATACTTCATTAAGGTAACATTTATTGCAAATGATAGTGACAAGAATTCAAAATCATTTTATATTGGGCTAAGTGAAACACATTTACAAATATTGTTGATGCAAAATGTTGAAATCTCTGTGGTGGAAATTTGGCATCTGTAGCAAAATAACACGTGCCCATGACACAGAAGCTATTCCCACTTAAGGGAATCTGACCTGAAGATACATTCCAGAAATGTGGAGAGCCAACAGCATATGTAGAATTTATTTATTTGCAAGCAGAGAGAGAGAGAGAGAGAGAGAGAGAGAGAGAGAGAGAGAGGTGCACAGGGCCTTCAGTCACTGCAAACTAACTCCAGATATATGTGCCACCTTGTGCATCTGGCTTTATGTGGGTATTGGGGAATTGAACTCAGGTCATTATGTTTTGCATGCAAGCTCCTTAACCACTGAGCATCTCCGCTGAGCCATCTCTCCAGCCCAGAATATGTAGAATTTTATTCATTGAAGGATTGTTTATAAAATAAAATTACTAGAAACAACCCAAATGGCCAGCCACTAAAAACCATAATAATAAATTATTCACACATTCACACATGGAATATTACTCATGGTAAAAAAAAAATGAAAAAGATTGAGAAGAGCTTTACGAATTGATGTCATTTCCAAGATGGAGAATACAATGCAGTTTATAAACAGACACCTGTATGAGTTACTTTCTTGTTGCTGTGAACAAATACTTGACTAGAAGCAACCAAAGGATGGAAAGAGTTTGTTTTGGCTTACATTTTCAAGGGGGAAGTTTCATGACCAGGTAGGCATGGAAGGATAGCTCATCACATTTCAGTCAGAGGTAGGAATCAGAGCTGGTCATGTTGTATTAGGAAGAAAAAAAGTGGTGACCACTTATCAAGTAGGACCAGTTGATAAAACCTCAATGCACACCTTTCAGTGCCCCACTTCCTCCAGCAAGTCTTCACCTCTTAAAAGTTCCATAATCTTTCTGATCAGCAGCACCAGCTGGGGACAAAGTGTTCAAATACCCTAGCTGATTGGGACCATTTCGCATTTAAATCACTAACACACACACACACACACACACACACA
>PVHP010025500.1:0-25463 GCA_004024765.1 Zapus hudsonius | reverse complement strand
AGAGAGAGAGAGAGAGAGAGAGAGAGAGAGAGAGAGAGAGAGAGAGAGAGAGAGAGAGAGAGAGAGAGACTTAAAACTGCTATAGCTACACAGGGCTGCCATGAATCCCGCTCTCTTCATTTCCCATTGTTTCCATCGACTGTTCATCTATCAGGGCTTGCTTTCTGTTCTTCAAGTTTGGGATGACTCATTCCTCTGAAACTGTTTAGTCAGGTTGGCAAGCCTGGCTTTCTTCTCTTCTTCATGTTCCTAGGAGCATCTTCTTTTTTTGTTTTGTTTTGTTTTTCCAGGATTATCTGATGACCCTCAAGAATCAATCTATTATTCTATTCTAGTCTATTCTTCCATTTCATCCATTGTTTCTATTCTTTTTTTTTTAAAGTTTATTTGTGAGAAAAAGAAACAGAGAATGGGCATTCCAGGCCTCCTTTTGCTGTAAACACACCCTCAGATTCATGCACTACTCTGGGCATGCAGCTTTATGTACGTACTGGGAAAATGAACCCAGGCCTTCAGGCTTTGCAAGCAAGCTCCTTTAACTGCTGAGCCATATCTCCAGCTCTTTCTGTTCTTTCAAAGTGCCCTGTTCTGGGGCTGGAGAGATGGCTCAGCGGTTAAGGCACTTGCCTCCAGTGCTTAAGGCCCCGGGTTCAATTCCCCAGTACCCACATATGCCAGACCCACAAGGTGGTGGCCCTGGTGCTCTCTCTCTATCTATCTCTGTATTTCTCTGCTTGAAAATGAATAAAATAAAAGTGTCCTGTTCTTTCTCTTTTCACTCCACATCCTTCCCTTCCTCTTCACATTTGTTTTTATGATCATCAGCACCTTTCATTAGATTGTAAATTTTATGAGAGCAAAGACTGTGTCTATCCTTTTAGAATTTAAAAAATGTAATTCAGGGCTGGAGAGATGGCTCAGTGGTTAAGGTGCTTGCCTCCAAAGCCTAACTACCCAAATTCAATTCCCCAGTACCCATGTAAGCCAGATGGTCAAAGTGGCACATGCATCTGGAGTTCAATTGCAGTGGCTAGAGCCCAGGTATGCCCGTGTATACTCTCTCTCTCTCTCTCTCTCTCTCTCTCTCTCTCTCTCTCTCTCTCTCTGTTTGGCAATAAAAATATTTTTTGAAATTAATTCAGACATAATTGTACAGTGTGGCACTCAAGGTAGGGAGAGAAACGTGTACCATACATGCTTCAGACCTGGGTAACTGGCAACTGGACGCACCATTCTGGATTACCACTTCATCTCCTATATGTAATAGTATATCTGACAAGTAGAAAGTATCTGGATTGCTGAATATATTATATTTACTAGGCACTCAGCTAGGTGCTTTCCCCATATTATTTCATTAAATCTTCATAACGAATCTGAGGAGGCCATGATCTTTTTAAAATATTTTATTTATTCATTTTCAAGCACAGAGAGAGAGAGAGAGAGAGAGAGAGAGAGAGAGAGAATACACCAGGGCCACCACCTTGTGGGTCTGGCTTATGTGGGACCTGGGGAATTGAACCTGAATTGAGGCCTTAGGCACTAGAGGCAAGTGCCTTAACCGCTGAGCCATCTCTCCAGCCCAGGCCATGATCTTTTTATTAGTTCCATTTTACAAATGAGGAAACTAGTGTCTAGAGATCCTAATTTACTTCAAGGCTTCACAATATAACTAGTGAAGTCACAGTAAAACCATGTGTGAGTGTGACCTGTGCCCATCATTGAGAGGTACTTTGTAAGTGTCAATGCATTCACTAAAGTGACACTGAGCATGACAGAGGAGGAGATCTCTGAATCATGACCTATCATTCACGTGTCTTGAGCAGACCTGAAAATCCTAATGCAGTCCGAGTGAACAACAGAATCCCACCCACGGTTGTCAGGGCAGGTTACTTAAACAGAAGGAGCAGGCAGGCTGTGCCTGAATTGTACTTGCTCAATGAGCCTGACTCTTCTGCAGACCAGTGAGGCATGGTAACTTCTTCATAGCACAACTGTGCCTCTGACTGGCCTGGGGAAATCACTGGGTCAAGAAACCTGCCTACCAGAGCCAGAATAATGACTTGATTCTCCCTTGACCAGCAGGAAAACAACACGCTTGCCTTGCTTCTGTTGACCATCTTTGTACACGTGGATATTACCACTGACTCACCGTGGTAGCATGTCCAGAGTAAGACTGCAGGATGGGCTCAGGGCAAGAAGTGCACCTTCTTTAAGCAGTTCATCCAGAAGCACTTGTGAATTTTCCTTCAGCACCCCCACTATGTGACTCAACTTCACAGTTGTTTTCTTTGTCCTTTCTAGATGGAGTTTCACTATGTAGGTCACACTAGCGTCAAGTTGATATTCTGACTCAGTCTCTTGAGTGCTAGGATGATAGGTGTCTACCATCCCCACCAGCTTGCATAAAAGGGTTTGTTTTGTTTGTTTTTTTCTTTTTTAAAATCTATTTGCAATTAGAGAGGTAGATGAGAGAAAGAGAGAGAGACACACAGAGAGAGTATGGGCAAGCCAGGGCCTCCAGCCACTGCAAACACACTCCAGACTCATGCACCACTTTGTGAATCTGGCTTTACATGGACACTGGGGAATCAAACCCAGGTCATCAGGCTTTGCAGGCAAGTGCCTTAACCACTGAGCCTTCTCTCCAGCCCTGTTATTTGTTTTTAGCATTTTGAGACAAAGGTTAAATATGTAACTGAGCAAGATTGTAAGAGCCATGGTGGGGGAGAATATCCAGAGACATTGCCCCCCTCAGTAACAACATACAAAGGGGGGTGGAACCAGGTTGACTCCTAGGCTATCCATAACCCCTACCCCATGGACTGATTCAGTTTGCCCATGAAGGAGGATACCCAGCTGATTAGGGACACGGAACAGGGAAATTGGGGAACTGGGGACACCAACTCATTATGTGCTCACTCAATGTATCTAATTATGGATAAAGGAAAAAAAATCACATTAGAAAGCCCCCCAAAAAGAAAATTGTAAGCAGGATGTTATTACTTTCATATTTATATGATGACATAATAAATATTGCCCAAGAAAAAAATGTAGCCCTGCCTCTGTTTTCTGAATGCTGGGATTATAGGTGTGTACCAGGACCTCTTACAGCAGTTCTTCGTGGCTCTTGATGGAGATTATTAATTCCTTAAATATGAGAGAAACTATGTGGGTTGATTCTGAACACCTGCAAAAGGTTATCTTTTTTTATATTATTTACTTTGTTTCTTGGTGGTCTTTGTTTGTTTGTTTTGGTTTTGCTTTGGTTTTTTGAGGTAGGGTCTTGCTCTAGCCCAGGCTGACCTGGAATTTACTATGCTGTCTCAGGGTGGCCTCGAACTCTCAGTGATCCTCCTACCTCTGCCTCCTGAACCCTGGGATTAAAGGTGTGAGCCACCATGACCAGCTCCAGTTTAAAGATTTTTAAAAGTATCACTGCCATCTCATGAAATGACTGCTTTTGTGGCTATAAAGCTGGGGCTCTAACTCTGGTAGAGTGCTTGCCTTCTATACGAAGAACTGTAAAAGAAAGAGAAAATAAGAATGGAATTCTCAGTGTGCCAGGGATGTGAGAGGCGAGTGGAGATAGAATGTCTTGGGTATTAAAGAAAAAGTTTCTAGCAAGATTTTAAGAGGTGCTGGTGTGGTGGCACACGCCTTTAATCTCAGCACTTGGGAAACAGAAGTAGGAGGATCTCCATGAGTTTGAGGCCAGGTCAGCCTGGGCTAGAGTGAGACCCTTACTGTAAACAAAACAAAACAAACAACAAAAAGATTTTAAAAGGTGGGAATAACTGTTGCATTTAAGTCTCAGATCCTCTACTCACACATGGCCACTCCCAAATGGGGTTTGCTCATTGCTTTTTAAACATGTTAGGGGTTGGGGAGGCGGCTCAGAGGTTAAGGTGCATGCTTGCAAAGCCTTCCAGTGTGGGCTGTTCCCCTGCACCACATGAAGCTGGATGCAAAGTGGCACATGAATTTTTAATCCTGATGTACCTATGATAATGGGAGGCAGAGCCAAGAGATTCCAAAGTTCGTGTGTCAGCTAATCTGATGTTCCTTTGCCATCTGGAGGTTCATTTGCAGTGGCAAGAGACCTTGACTTAAAGAAGATGGAATCAGACACCTCAACATGGTCCTCTGACCTTTAGACATGCTGTGGCATGAACACGCGTATGTGCACACGCGCGCACGCAACACACTAATTTAAACTAAAACACATTAGAATCATGGACACTATCTCAAACCAATCAAATGCAAAAGAAATAGTCACTTCATTATATATATATATATATATATATATATATATATATATATATATATATATATATATATATATATATATATATATGTTGGTTTTTCAAGGTAGGGTCTCACTCTAGCCCAGGCTGACCTGGAACTCACTCTGTAGTCCCAGGCTAACCTCAAACTCACAGTGATTCTCCTACCTCTGCCTTCTGAGTGCTGGGATTAAAGGCATATGACACCATGCCTGGCAAATTTTCCTTATGCTTAAGATAAACTACATTTTGGCAAATTTCATTTGTATTTAAAAATCCTGCTTAAAGACCCGCAGCAGTCCATGTTTCCATGGCAACTTGGACATATCTCTATTGACATTTAACTTTTTACTTTTTTAAAATTTATTTGAGAGAGAGGGAATGAGAGAGACAAACTCAAGACCATGTACTTCTCAGTACATTTGGCTTCAAGGTGGATACTGGGGAATTGAATCCTGGTCAGTCATGCTTTGCAAGCAAGCACCTTGAACCTCTGAGCCACCTCTCCTGCCCCATTTTTTATTCTGGGTATGTGCAACACCTTATATGTTCATATGTGGCTTAATTGGAACGTCTGGTGTCCTGCTCTTTGGCCTGGTCTTGTTTTAAACTGGCTTGTCTTTCTCTCTCTCTCTCTGATTCCAGAGCCTTCAGATTGGGACTACCATGATTCTCTGGTCTATGTTCCTCTGCAGGATGGGACTGGGGTTAGAGGCAAGAGTGACCATCCCTAACTGTTTTACATGGGATCTGGAGATTTGAACTCAGGCAGTTTCAGGATGGCTTTAGGCCTTCATGTTTTCACAGGAAGCACACAATCACTGACCCATCTCTCCAGATCCCAACATTTATTTTAAAAAATATTTTATTTATTCATTTTCAAGCAGAGAGAGAGAGAGAGAGAGAGAGAGAGAGAGAGAGAGAGAGAGAGAGAGAGAGCGCACCAGGGCTACCACCTGTGGGTCTGGCTTATGTGGGTCCTGGGGAATTGAACTCAGGGCCTTAGGCACTGGAGGCAAGTGCCTTAACCGCTGAGCCATCTCTCCAGCCCAACATGTAACTTTTATATTGATTTATATTTGATGCTGAGGATGGAACCCAGGACCTTGAGTAGCAGGCAGGCACTCGACCATTGAGCTAATTTCCTATAATTATTAATTTAAATGTTCTCCTCCCTCAGTGAGATGTGGAATACTTGAGAGTTGGGACACTCTTATTAAATCCTTTTTTGTTGGTTTGTGTATTTTTGTAGATAGGGTCTCACTCTAGCTCAGGCTGGCCTTGAACTCACAGTGATTCTCCTACCTCTGCCTCCTGAGTGCTGGGATTAAAGTCATATTCCACCAGACCCAGCTTAAATCCTAACTTTTAGCACACAGTAGAACTCAGAAAAGCCCTTCAAACTGTTCAGTAACTGTGCTCTACTCTGGTGAACTGGCGCTCTATTCCTCAGTAAGTTCAGGGTACCCTTTACATTCTAGCAGGCTGGTGCTTCTCTCAGGCTTTGTGTTTTTTAGATTATTTTTTTACATGTGTGTAGCATGTGTGGTGTGGTGTGTATGCACGTCTATGGCTGATGTGGTGCCCTGTACACTCACCAATGGCACCCCATTAACTTGTCTGCATTGGCCAGAGGACAACAAGTGTCCCCTCCACCACTAACCCAACTGCTTTTCCTTGTGACCAAGTCTCTTATTGATTCAATAGCTTGCTGTTCACAAGTCCCAGTAACTCTTTGGTTTCTGCTCCCCAAAGGAATTGGATTACAGATGTGTGTGGCCATGCCCTGCTCTTTACATGGGTCCTGGAGATTCTGACTTGGGTGGTCTCAGGCCTCCATGCTTGTGAAAGATCCACACTTAACTGCTGAGCCATTTCTCCAGCCCCAAGCTTTGTAATTTTGTGAGCTAAAATTTTCAAAAAAAATTTTTTGAACCAGGCAAGGTGGCATATAAGCCTGTAATCCCAGTGCTTGAGAAGTGGAGGCAGCATCAGGAGTTCAAGGTAGTCTTCACTACATAGCAAATTTGAAGCCAGCCTGGACTACAAGAGACCCTCAAAAATAAATAAAGAGGTGGAGAGATGGCTCAGTGGTTAAGGTGCTTGCAAAGCCAAACAACCTGGATTCAATTCTCAAGCATCCATGTAAAGCCAGATGCACAAAATGGCACATGTGTCTGGAATTCATTTTCAGTGGCTGGAGGCCCTGGTGTGCCCATCCTATCTCTACTTGCAAACAAATAAAATAACATATTAAAAAATAAAAATACATACTCAAAATATAAATCAAGGGCTGGTGAGAAGACTCAGAGGCTAAATTTGCTTGCAAAGCCTGTAGTTTTGGTTCGATTCCCCAACACCTATATAAAAAGCCAGAGACAAAAAGTAGTGCAAGCATCTGATGTTTGCAGCACCAAGAGGCCCTGGTGTGCTCATTCTCTCTCTGTGTCTCTCAATCTCTCTCTGTCTCTCTCTCTCTCACACACACACAAATTTAAAAAAAATAGAGAATTTAGAAAGACATACATATTCTCATACAGTTTTCAAAATATTCTTTTTATTTTTAAGGAAAGGGATGGAGATCGAGAATGAATGAGAATGGGCACATCAGGGCCTCAAGCAAACTCCACATGCACACACCATTTTCTGCATCTGACTTTTGGGTACTAGGGAATTGAACCCAGCACCATCAGGCTTTGCAAGCAAGTGCCTTTAACTGCTGAGCCATCTCTCTAGCCCCTTTTCATACATTTTAAAATAAGCACTTAAGATATTTGATTGTAAGTTCAAATTGAATGTCACTTCTGACACGTAGATGTTAACACCACAAAAATAAATTATGTATCGTTGTAGAAAATCTATCCAGTAGAATTGAGATAGCATGATTAGCTAAGAGCTACCATTATTAATTGTAAAACATCTGACTAGGTGAAAATTTTACATTTTTTTCCTTCATTTCCATTCTGTTTCCCCACAGGTTTTATTTGTTTGAGACAGGGTCTCTGGTAGCTCAGGGTGTCCATAAACTCTCCAAGGATGACCTTGAACTCCCGAGTTTTCTGCTTCTACCTCTCAAGTGCAGGGATTACAGCCATCATGCTTGGGTTAGTCTTTTCTTTCTTTTCTTTTTTTCAAACAAGGTAATTTCCCTCATGCTGAGTTTGGCTATTTTTCTTTTTTTTTTAATTTTTAAATTTAGCATATAAAACAATATTTCATTATGAGATTTTTTCCACCCATGTATACCTATAATTAAATTCTCCACGAGAGAAAATGTAATTTCTTTTCTTCCCCACATTACCTGCTTTTGTTTTCCCTCCCTTTAGACCTCTTTGTACCATGTAAATGTCCCCTTCTACTTTCCTGCAATATTTATTTAGGCATAAATATATATTTGGCATATAAGAAGGAATGTGGTATTTTTGTGAGCATGATATGCTCCAGTTCCATCCATTTTCCTTTAATTTCATTGTGCATCTGTACCCCATTTTCTCTATCCATTTATCTGTTGTTGGGCACCTAAACTGGTTCCATATAATGGCTATCTCAAATAATGCTCCAATGAACATGAATATTCAAGTATCTCCATGGAGAGTTCCTTGGGCATACATGCAGGACTGGGTCATGTGGTAATTCAGTGGTAGGGCTTTTGTAAAATGGTTAAACTTAGATAAAGGAGAACAGCCATATATGGCATATGCTAAGGTCTAGTGTTAAAATAATACTGAGATGGAAGGGAGGGATGGCTCAGGAGTTAAAGGTCCCTTCCTGCTGGCCCAGGTACCCACAAAAAGCTGCACACAAAGTGGTGCATGCATCTGGAGTTCATTTGCAGAGGCAGTAGACCCTTGCACACTCATTCTCTCTCTGTCAAATATTTTAACCCTGCCCTTAATCCCCAACACTCAGGAGGCAGAGGTGAGAGGATCACCACGAGTTTGAGGCCAGACTGGGATTAGAGTAAATTCCAAATCAGCCTGGGCTAAAGTGAGACCCTACCTCAAAAAAAAAAAAAAAAGAGCCAGGCGTGGTGTGGTGGCTCATGCCTTTAATCCCAGCACTCGGGAGGCAGAGGTAGGAGGATCACCGTGAGTTCAAGGCCACCCTGAGACTACATAGTGAATTCCAGGTCAGCCTGGGCTAGAGTGAGACCCTACCTTGAAAAACCAAAAAAAAAAAAAAAAAAAAAAGATACTGAAAATATTTAATGATATTAAAACACATAAATTACTAAAAGCACAAATATACTAGGGCCCAATTTATGAATACCAAAACAACACTTTTAGCTAGACACAGATAAAGAATTCTAAATACTATTGATTAATCCTGTGCACTGGAAATGATGGGTGATTTTTCCTATAAATATATTCGAACTAGAAACTTTTAACATTTAGTGTAGGTTATAATTCTGCAGATATAATACTGTGCACAAAGGTACTCTCTGTAGCCCAGGCAGGTTCAGAGCTTGTGTCCCCCTGCCTCTCCAGAGTTCTGAGTGCTGAGATTATACATTACACACCTTACTTGGCTTTCAATCGGTATTTTACTTTACTTATTTCTTCTTATTATTATTTTGTTTTTTCTAGGCAATGTCTTACTCTAGCTCATGATGACCTGGAACTCTGCAGCTCCAGATTGGCCTGGAACTCACAGTAATCCTATCTCAATCTCCGAATGCTGGGATTAAAGATATGTGCCACCATGCCCAGCTCCCAGTATTTAAAAAAATAATAATTTTTGCTGAAAAAAAAGTGTGGCCGGGCATGGTGGTGCATGCCTTTAATCCTAGCACTCAGGAGGCAGAGGTAGGAGGATCACCATGAGTTCAAGGCCACCCTGAGACTACATAGTGAATTCCAGGTCAGCCTGGGCTAGAGTGAGACCCTACCTCGGAAAAAAAAAATGTGACTCATGAGGTCCTCAAAACAAGGCAGGATTCTGTCAAAGCGCTTGAATGCCCATCCCAGGTCTGAGGCAGAATCCTGTTGCTGAAGAAACTACGGAAAGCCATCTATCAGCATCGAGAGACCCTGCAAGGTCCAGAACGGTAACCAGCCCCCCAGATGGTAGTTAGTGCAGTGCTGGAAGGCACTGCATAAGTTGCCAGGGGAAGCTGGTCAATGATAGCTGGAATAAACAGAGACCACTGGCATGAATCAAAGTCGGCCACCAGGAGTAGGCTGAACACACTGCCTACTAGGAGAGAACAGCAAACAATGAAATGAGCACTTGTGCAATGGAGGAGCAAATCAACAGCTTTTAATTCGGCCAAATAATCCACTCAGAGAAGGGGAGCCCTTAACTGGAACTGGGGACTCAGAACCAGAATCTTAGGCCCCCAAAGAGAAATGTACTATATGAGTGATTTACATAGACCTATTAACAACAGTGTCTAGCCAACTCAGAAATGTGTATCTAAGTTAACTTATCCTGATCACACTCTCTGATGGAGAGTCTGTCTGTATCTTTCAGAATGCAGAGAGCTATGGATCCTCCAACCCTACCAATGAGCCACAGGCCAATAGCTGACACCTGGGCAAGAGATGAGCCAGATCTACCATGAAGGATCCAGACAGACTCCTGCAGAGAGTGGTGGGATGAGCAAGAGGCCTATAACCACAACCAATCAGTCAACACAGAATAAGCCAGCCAGCCAGCCAGCCAGCCAGCCAGCCAGACAACAATGATTTTCAATGCAACCTAAAGCAGAAATACAGAGACCCCCCCCCAAAGAACTCAACAAAATAGCAGCCCTAATACTCTCCCACCATGACTCAGAGAACTGAGCAGAAGAGGGGGCAGAAAGACTGTAAGAGACATGGTGGGGGAGAACCGCCAGAGATATTGCCCCCCTCAGTAACAACATACAAAGGGGGTGGAACCGGGTTGACCCCTAAGCTCTCCATAACCCCCTACCCCATGGACTGATCCAGACTGTCCATGGAGAAGGATATCCAGCCAATTGGGGATAGGGAAGAGGGAAATTGGGGAAATGGGGATACCAACTCATTCAATGTATCTAAATACGGACAATAAAGGAAGAAAAAAAAAAACAGAAGAAAGGGTTGTCTATCAAAATAGATTTTAGGAAAAGGCGCAGTAAACTAATAACATTTACTACCCGCCTCCTTTTGCCAGGCTAGGCTGGAGGGTTGTGGAGTCAAAGATGGTCCCCATCGTTATGTACATCCTTCTGGTGGGTGACTATGTCAATTTCACAACAGAACCCTGGAGCATGCATTATCTCTGAACCCTAGAAAGCCAAAGTACCAACGGAGGCAAAAGGACAGACAAGTTGACCACCCATCAGCTAAGCCATGCATAGAAGAAGCTCACTCCTTTCAGCTTCCTGGGACAGCATCCAGCAGTTTTACATAGCTTAAGGTGAAATTAGGGGACAAATTGGTTGGGGATGCCCCATTCTTCAGGGGTTCCCCTGGTAAACATACAGGGGAATTCCCTTAAGTATGGTAGAACCCTAACAGTAAGTATGGGGGCTAGAGGGGAGAACAGATAGATCCCTGCTTGTTGGTGGGACACGGAAAGGGGTGGGGGAATTCCTGAAAACTCCATTTACAGAGTAGGAGATCCCCTTCTGCTCCAAGTTCCCTTGGTTAAGGGTATTTGGAGAGATTTGTGATTGTTTTCCCTTTGAGCTTTGTTTCTGATTCCTTCAGGGCTTCCAAACTCCTTCAGGGTTTAGAGGAAGACAACTAAAGATGCATAGATGATAGGACTGACGGACACACACACACACACCCACCCACCCCAGCTCACTGCCTGGTTAGCAGTTCAGTAGTCCTGGAATTTAAGCAACTTATTCAGATGTAGTATTATTTTTTTAAAAAGTAGTTATTTGGTGGGCTTGGAGACACATGGCTTTAATCCAAGCCTTGGGAGGCAGAGGTTAGTAGATTGCAGAGGCCAGCCTGAGAAAGAAAAAAAAACCTGGAGAGATGGCTCAGCGGTTAAGGCACTTGCCTCCAGTGCCTAAGGCCCCGGGTTCAATTCCCCAGGACCCACATAAGCCCTTGTGGTGGCCCTGGTGCATTCTCTCTCTCTCTCTCTCTCTCTCTCTCTCTCTCTCTCTCTGCTTGAAAATGAATAAATAAAATAAAAATATTTTTAAAAAAAGGTATTTATGCACTTTCCAGCGTTTTTTGTCACTGCAAAGGGTACTTTACCTGGGGGTGCTGGGTACTTTGAACTTCACCTGGCAGGCTTTGTAAGCAAGTACTTTTGATTGCTTAGCTGCTTAGCTCTCTCTCCAGCACTCTTTTCATTTTTTAAAAAAGATTTTTGGGGGGGGAACATCAGGGTCTCTAGCCACTGCAAATAAACTCTAGGTGCATGTGACTTGGGTATTGAGGAACTGAACCCATGTAGTTAGGCTTTGCAGGCAAATGCCTTAGCCATCAAGCCATTTCCCAGCTCTCTGTTGTCATTCTTAGTTCATATTATTTAAAGAGAATTCCAGATCCAAGACAATGTGGATTTTATGTTTTCAGTTTTTCCCCCACTGTTGAAACAGTTTAATGTATCCTAGGCTAGCCTTGAACATGCATTGTAGCAGATATTGACCTTGAAATGAGCTCCTGATCCTCTTTCCTCCATCTTCCAAGTGCTGGGATTACAGGCATGGACCACCATGTTACCCTCCATTTTTGTTTTTTGAGGGCAGGTCTCACTCTAACTCCAGATGACCTGGAACTCTGCAGCCCAGCTGACCTCCAATTCTAGGTAATCCTCCTATCTCAGGGTTCTGAGTGCTAGGATTATAGGTGTGAGCCTCCACCCTGGCTGGCTCTCACTTGTTTGTTTTTAAAGCAAAGAAGTGCTTGGGATCAGGGTGTGCACTGCCACACCTGGCAGCAACGTGGATTTCATACAATATAAGGTAGGGTAGGTATCAAAGGTTTCTATTTTTTTGTTGTTGATTCTGTCAAGATTAGAAAGGCTAACATAAATTGATATAGTGCATATTATACAACAGGAATACATGGTAAGATGAGGCAAATATTTGAACAGTTCTGTAATAAAACAGATTTGGATATAAAGTCCATTTATAGTTCCTGTCACTTTAAAAAATATTTTTATTTGGGAGAGCAAGAAAGAGGGATAGAGTAAAGAGAGACAGTGAATGAGTATGGGCACACCAGGGCCTCTTGCTGCTGCAAACAAATATCAGATGCACACAACACTTTCTGCGTCTGGCTTTACATGGGCACTGGAGAATCAAACCCAGGTTGGCAGGCTTTGTAAACAAGGGCCTTTAACCACTGAGCAATCTCTCTAGCCTTCCCATCATTTTAATCTTAGATCAACTATTATATGGTACAGGTTCTAGTCTTGTCTTAAAATTTCCAATAACCAAAACTTAAAATAGTATCAGCCTGAGAACCTTTATCAGAATGAGTGGCCTGTAGCATCTCATGGCCAATATGTGTATCACTGGGAAAATAACTCAAATCCTAGGTCTTCTTGTGGGATGGCAGAACTGTCATTCTTTACATTAAAATTATTCTAATTTTCAATAGATCGATGCAGCCTGGCATGGTAGCTCACGCCTTTAATCCCCGCACTCTGGGAGACTGAGGCAGGCAGACTCCTGTGAATTCAAGGCCAGCCTGGGACTACAGAGTGAGTTCTAGGTCAGCCTGGGCCAGATAGAGTGAGACCCTACGGGGGGGGGAGGGGGACAAAAAGATAAGATGCATATACATAAATGCACACAGAACTAAAGGGTTTTTATTTGATATATTAAACGATTTATACAGGCACTAAATTTACATCGAATTAAATGAAAGTGGGTTTGCAAAACCTGTAAGGCAACATATGAGTCTGGATATGTGTTTAGTTCAATTAAAAAAATTAAGACAACCTGGATATGGTGGTGCACGCCTTTAATCCCAGCACTCAGGACAGAGGTAGGAGGATTGCCTCGAATTGGAGGACACCCTGAAACTACATAGTGAATTCCAAGTCAGCCTGGGCTAGAGGGAGACCCTACCTAAAAATAATTACATAAATAAATAAGACGGGCTGGAGATATGGCTCAGTGATTATGGCACTTTCCTGTTCTGGGAAAGCCAGATGCACAAAGTGGCACATGCATCTAGAGCCCATTTTAGGTGGCTGGAGGCTCTGGTGTGCCCATTCTCTGTCTTCCATCATTCTCTGCTTGCAAATAAATAAAAGTATTTTAAAACTATGAAGACCATCTGGGCATGGTGGCTCACACCTGTAAGCCTAGTATATATGAGGGTGAGGCAGGAGAATTTCTGTGAGTTCCTGGGCTCCATAGTAAGTTCTTTTTTTCTTTTTCTTTTTATTTTTTTTTTTGGTTTTTTGAGGTAGGGTCTCACTCTAGCCCAGGCTGACCTATGTAGTCTCACTATGTAGTCTCAGGGTGGCCTTGAACTCATGGCGATCCTCCTACCTCTGCCTCCCGAGTGCTGGGATTAAAGGCATGCGCCACCACGCCCGGCTCCACAGTGAGTTCTAGGACAACCAGGGTATAAAGTGAGACCCTGTCTCAAAAGCAAACAAATCAACCCTCCACCCCCCAAATTAAGGCAGCTGGGCTTGGTAGCACAAGTCTGGAAATTGAGGCAGCAGGATGGAGAATTCAAGGCTGGCTATCTTGGGCTATTAAGAAAGATTCTGTGTCAAAAAGTGGTGTAGCATGTTTGAGAATCCTTCCCTCCCAGGTAGGGTCTCACTCTACACTCTAGCCCAGGCTGACCTCAAACTCAGTGATCCATCTAACCCCAGCTTCCCTGAGTGCTGGGATTAACACTGTATGCCACCACGCCTGGCTGCTTTTTAATCTTAAAAACATATTCCACATTATACATTCAAGGTTTTGGATTCCGATATTTTAAAAATAGAAATTTTGAAGACAATGAGAATCGTGAAATTAGAGGGCCCAAAAAGTTTAAACATGTCTTCTTTTTAAAACACGTATAATTTAAAAACCGGGTGTGGTGGCTCACCCCTTTAATCCCAGCTGAGGTCTGAAGATCCCCATGAGTTAGAGGCCTGCCAGAGCTATCCATGTGCAGCTAGGGTGAGACTCTGACTCAAAAAACAAAACAGAAAACCCCACATGATTTTACATAATATATGTTGGAGTGTAAAGCCTCTAGCATAAATCCTCCCACTGGGAAATATACAACATTGAGTTCGTGAAGGGCTGAAAAACTGGCTCAGCAGTTAGAGGCACACACCCATACTCTTTCTAGCTCTCAAATAAATACACAAAATATATCTTTCTTAAAAACTTTGTGAATATTTCTCATTTATCTATACTTTACTAATATGTAGCAATATCACTGCCCATGTACAAACCCTTTTTTATTTTTTTACAAACCCTTTTTATTTAACACTTATTTTGAATATATTTTAAAATACTAGTTTGTGTCCTGAGTTAATGTTTTTATAATGAAAGAAGAAAAAAAAACCTGTCCAATTTGAGATTATCTTTTTTTTTCTTTTGATTTAAAAAAACCGCAAACCTGAAATAAAGCCAGGTGTAGGGGATCATAAAATCCTTGCACTGGGGAGGCTGAAGTAGGAAGATAGCTAGTGAGTTCAAGGCCAGCCTGAGCTAGGGTGAGACCTATAAACAAATCCTGAAATCGGGATGATGTGTCTCAAGCTCCCTCCCTCCAAGCAAAAAAAAAAAAAAACAAAAAAAAACAAAAAAACAAACAAACAAACAAAAAAAAAACAAAAAGAAAAAGAACACTTGAAATAGAAGCTTGGCCAGAAATATGTTAAAGTTTATTCCGCCAAGCATCGTTGCACATGCCTGTAATCTCAATTTTAGGGAGGTTGAGGCAGGAGGATTGCTGCGAGTTTAAATTCAACTTGGGGAGACCCTGTCTCAAAGTAAACAAAGAAAAAAGGCCTCGCATTCTAAATTAGTAAACCAGTCTAAACACGTTAGTGCTTCTTAAATTTAGCGTATTAAAACGTCAGGGGGCTCTAAATAGGAAAGTGTCTTTCTGAAAGACCCGACTGAGATTAGAGCGGGAGGTTCATTTCCAGCTCCATCGCTTGGAATCAATCTAAACTCCATCTGCAATGGAGACAGCTTCCCGAAGAAGTCTTGGAAATGAATTCTCGTCCTTGCGCACGCCCGTGTGTGCAGACTCCTCCCCGCTCGCGGGGAAAACCCTGCCTAATATTTATAACGCTGTGACATACTGTAATACTCACAAGGTGGTTGTAGAAGTATAAACACGACCCGAGCTATCTGATTGGCTGCCGGTGATGTAACACCCATGTCAATACTTCCCAGCGAACGCACGTGCTCGACCTTTTATTTAAATTTCCATTTCATCACCAGCAATAAGACGCTCGGGGCGGTCCGTTTAGCGCGGAGCGGCGGCGGCGGCGGGGCCCGCGGTGCCGGCGGGCAAGGCTGGCGGACGAGCGGGCGGGCGCACACAAAGCGCCGGGGACGTGTCCCTGGCCGTGTCCGGCCGGACCGGCCGGTCTTTGTGAACTTCCTCGGGCTCCGCCGCGCGCCCGCCCGGCCCCCGGCGCGGCTCCCGGCCGGCTCGGCACAGTTATTTCTAAAGTCCCCGGAGAAGCGGCGCTCCGCCGGGAAGTGAAACGTGCGTCCCGGGCGCGCGCGGGCGGGCGGCGGGCTGCGGCGGCGGCGGCGGCGGCGGCGGCCCCTGACACTCGCCAGCTGTTCGTCCCGCGCCCGTCCGCCCGCCCGCCCCCCGGCCCCTCCCTCCCTCCCCGAGACCCCCACCCGCTCGCCCCGCGCGGCGCCCACTTCCTTCCCGCGGCCGCGCCCCCGCCCTCGGCCCGAGGCGCGGCCGGCCCCTTTCCCGGTCCCCGGGCGCCCCCGGCCCAGCCCAGCCCGGCCCCTCCCCCGGCGCCCCCCCTCCCCGGCGCTCCCCCTCCAGCGGTTACGGCTACCCCGGTGCATTGTGGGCGCACGGTCCGTTGTTCATTTGCCATTCGACCTCCGCCGGGGCCTGGTCGGACGGAAGCGCTCCGCCGGCTGGCTTCATTGTGGGCTCGCGATGTGGCGGAGCCGGGCGGCTTAGCGCGCCGGTGCCCAGGGCGCTTGGGGAGCCGGCGGCGGCGGCGGCGGCGGTCGGCGGGGCTCCTCGCGGGCCGGTGGGTGCGCGCGCGCGCGCGGCTGGGGAGGAGAGGCGGCCGGGGGTCTCCCGCACTCGGGGCGCCCCAACTTCGCAGGCCGCACGCGCCCCGGCTCGCCGCTCCGCCGCCCGCCCCTTTCTCCGCGCGGGACGCTGCCGGGGGCGCGGCGGGGCGGGGGTGGGGGACCCGGGCGAGCGGGCGGGCGGGCGAGGCCGGGGCCGGGGGCGACGCCGGGGGAGCGCGCGGGACGCGGCCCGAGGCCGAGCTCGAGCCGGGGCGGCGGGCGGCGCGCGCCATGTCGTTCAGTGAGATGAACCGCAGGACGCTGGCGTTCCGAGGAGGCGGGCTGGTCACCGCGGGCGGCGGCGGCGGCTCGTCCACGAACAATAACGCCGGCGGGGAGGCCTCGGCTTGGCCTCCGCAGCCGCCGCCGAGACCGCCCGCGCCCGCGCCGCAGCCCCAGGGGCCCGGGGCCGCCGACGAGATGGACCCGGAGGGCCCGGAGCCCCGGGACTCGGAGGCCGCGGCCGCCGACGAAGCCAAGGACTTGCCGCTCCCCCAGGACGGGGGCGCGGGGGGCCCCCTGCTAGCGGAAAGGAACCGACGGACCCTGGCCTTCCGCGGCGGCGGCGGGGGTCTCGCCAACAATGGCAGCGGCCGCGGCCGCCCCGAGCCCTCGGCGTGGCCCCTGAGGCATTTCAATGGGCGAGGGCCGCCGGCCGCCGAGCTGGAGCTGCTGCCGGACGGCGCGTCCCTGAGCGACAGCACCGAGGACGACGAGGACGGGGCGAGCCCCGGCGACGGCAGCGGGGCGGAGGGCGGCCGGCGGTCTGGCGATGGCGGGGACGAAGCGGAGGGCGACGGAGAGGCTGTCCAGCAGCAGCAGCAGCAGCACTTCCCGCTGGCGCGGCCCAAGTCCCTCCTGCAGAAGCTGCCCAGCTCCTTCCAGAGCTCCTGGCTCAAGGACTTCCCCTGGCTGCGCTACGCCCCGGACAGCGGCGTCATGTTCTGCGGCTGGTGCCGCGGGACCCCCGAGGACCGGGGCCACGCGGACCTGCCCCCGCCGGGCCACGACGAGCTGTCGCGGGGGACGCGCAACTACAAGAAGACCCTGCTCCTGCGGCACCACGTCTCCTCCGAGCACAAGCTCCGCGAAGCCAACGCCCAGGTAGGCTCCCGGCTCTTGAGATCCTGCGGGGGGGAAAAGGGCTATCAGCTTTAAAAACACCTGAAATCAAACCAAAACGGAGGGGGAAAAACGATTCCTCCCGAGCGAAGGCGTTGTTCGGAAAGGGAAAGGTTCGGGGGAGCTTATGCGTGGGGGGTTTTTAGAAATCCTGGGAACAAAGTTTTCAAAAGTTGTGGATTTGTTGGGGGAGGGGTGGAATGTCAATTTTCTAATCATGGGATTCAATCAATTTTTATGGCTCAGACTTTGCCTATGAGATTGAATCGGAAAGAACGTGTGAATTTTTTTAACCTAAGGGATTGACTTCGGGTAAAAAAAATTATCAGCTGAGATTTTAGAGAAATCAATCACTTACCTTATAGTCATAGACAGCAGCTTCCCTGGAGAAAGTGGATTAAACAGTTTCCTAAGCTTTGATGCTACTACTCCATCCTGAGAGCATCCACCCTTAGAAATTCTTGTATCAGGTCAAGATAGTGTGAAATATGAGAGCCGTATGTAAATGGAGAGGAAGCTATTTGAATAATACTCTTGTGAATCATTTTAGAAGTCCATCTCTTGAACTTGTTGAACCTTTCACCCAACCTTGCTTGGGTTAAGATTACTGTACTTAGTACTTGTGCCCTTCTATCCAGATTTGTGTTCTGTGATGTTCCCACTTTCTTTAAAAATCTATCTTGTAAACAGCTTGCCTGAAGTAAAGGTTAGCTTTAAAATGTTGAACGTGAAGTTATTTGTAGTTCATTTCTTTTTTTTTGTTTGTTTTTTTTTCTATTCTAGTAGTTCATTTCTATTGGTATGGTGTTTATTTACCCAGCTCCTTGAACATCCTCGTCCTTAGTTACAACACAAGCCTTGCTATGGTTTTTAACCCCTTACTTTAACGATCCTTATGATTTGGTAGCCCTTTTCTCGCCAAGTATGTTGATCAGCCTTCCTTTTTATGACTTTGACAACCTGTAGTAGGGGATGAAATTCACTCTTTTCTATTGGTGGCCAGCCATTGATTTTAGAAAGTCCACAATCAGATACTAGTCTTCACTTTGGTACTAATGGCAGCCTTCCTGTCTTTAAACACCCTTTACATGGTATTTATTGGGAGCATTGGTATCCTATGCCAGATAAGTTTCTAAAAGTTAGGTCGTGAATATTAAAAGCATAGGGTTATTTTCCTAGAGTGCAGTAGATTTTTTTTACACATATTTTTGGATATATTCTCCTAAACCCTACAAAGGGGTTTCACTCAAAGATGGGAGGACAGTTTACCAACCTTACTAGACTTTCTAAATCCTGGGTGGGTTTTGAGTGAATCAGACTCAGATCTCAGCTTTCTGCATTACCAGCTTTGGGATTTGATCTATGGAGTTAAATAGACAATGGTTTTCTTTTGTGTGCCAAATATATTTTATACTTATTTTGAAAAGTATCTTTGTTTTACAGAAAGGCATCCCAGGCTTTAAATGGTTAAGTAATGTACGTCCGAAATTATTTATTAAATAAGATGATAGAAGCCAGGGCTTGTGAAAATGAAAGCTTAGGTTTCCAAATATTGGTAGCTTAGTATTTAGATCAATTTTAAGACAATTAGAATGAATTTCCTTACTCTTAAGTGGACCAAGTGACTCTTAGCAGGGTAGTCTATTCCTGTAGGCAATCTGAAAGGGACTACAAATTATAATTAGCTGCTTAGTGAACCTTAAATCAGAGGAAGAAGGAATTAGTTGGCTAAATTTAAGATAGACTTAGTATGGGTATATCCTGGAGGTATATATTTGGATCTCAGAATTTATTCCTAGCTAAGTACTTTTCTAACTTGACCTGCACTATCCCTTCCTGGTTCCCTCCCATGAAATTGCCTTTTAATGTGATCTACAGGCCATCTACTTTTAGGACATTGTCTTGTTTGTCTTAAGATGAAGGTAGGGATTTGCTCTAGCCCGGGTGTACTTGGAATTCACTCTGTAGTCTCAGGGTGGACTTGATCCTCCTAGCTCTGCCTCCCAAGTGCTTGGACTGAAGGCATGCGCCACCACACCCTGCTCATTTCTCTTTAATTTCAAACTAGTTGGGATGTATTCTTTTTTCAAGGTCTCTCTAGCCTAGGCTGACCTAGTTCGAGGTTGGCCTCGAACTCACAGTGATCCCTTTTACCTCCCTGATGCTGGGATCAAAGGCATGGCACCCTGCAGTTTGGGATATCTTGTTAATGTGACAGATTTTTAGTCCTTTGAACAGCTGTTATTTTTGTTGTCTGATTCCTTGACCTGTAGGAGGCAGTGTAACACAGTTTGTAAGAACATTCTTGGCCCAGAGGTCCAGACCTTGAAGGAACCTAATCCTCTATTTCATTAACAGAAAAAATTACCCACCTCTTCATTTCTTCATATGTGTAAAGGTACATGTGCCATCAATTCGTAAATATTGGCTATTATTGCTTTGGCTACTTTTTACTGTGCATTACTGTTAAAGGATTTGTTTAGATAATTTATTTTCTTTCTTTTTTTTTTGAGGTAGGGTCTCACTGTAGCCCAGGCTCACCTGGAATTTACTATGTAGTCCCAGGCTGGCCTTGAACTCAAGGTGATCCTCTTCCTCTGCTGCCCATGGGCTTGGATTACAGATGTAAACTACTACGCCCATCTTGTTTATTTATTGGCATAGCTTTTGAGCCCAGGTTAGCCTCAAACTTTCTTTGATCCTCCTACCTCAGGGTGTATAGACATGACCTACCACGCATGGCTCAAGATTTTTGTTTGTTTTGTTTTTTGAGGTAGGGTCTCACTTTGTTTTAGAGGCTGACCTGGAATTCACTGTAGTCTCAGGGTGACTTCAAACTCCTGGTGATCCAAGATTTTTAAGTTAAACAGGGAGGGCATAGTGGCACACGCCTTTAATCCCAGCACTAGGGAGGCAGGCAGAGTGGGAGGATCACTGAGAGTTGTTTGAGGCCACCCTAAGGCTGCATAGTGAATTCCATGTCACCTGGGCAGAGAAAGACCCTACTTGAGGGGGTTATTTAAGGCGTCTAGGGGTATCTAATCTATGACCTTGCATATGCTAGGCTAGCGCCCTACATTTCCCAGCCACAAGATCTGTGCGATCGATTGAAGACTGGTTTCTCATCTGTCAGTCATCAGTTTAGTGAGTTTTGTTTGCTTTTTTTGCAAACGGGGTGGGGCGGGGTGTCTCAACCACCACTGCAAATGGAACTCCAGATGCATGGGCCATTTTGTGCATCTCACTTAACAAGGATACTGGAGAATTGTACCTAGGCCACTAGGCTCTTCAAGCAAGTGCCTTTAACCCCTTAGCCATCTCCCTAGCCTAGTTTGAATTTAAAGCCACTTTTTTTTTTTTTTTTGGTTTTTCGAGGTAGGGTCTCACTCTAGTCCAGGCTGACCTGGAATTCACTATGGAGTCTCAGGGAGGCCTTGAACTCACATCGATCCTCCTACCTCTGCCTCCGGAGTGCTGGGATTAAAGGCGTGCGCCACCACGCCCGGTTTAAAGCCACTTTTTTTAATGGAATCAGTGGATTTCAGAGAGAAAATTACTTTTCCTTTTTGTACTTTCTAAGACTTTGAGCATTCTTAACATTTCAGTTTCACAAAGAATATCTTGTATTACCTTCATCTCATTAAAAACATTGACACTAAACTTGGTATGGTGACTCATGCCTGTAATCCCAGCACATGGCAGGTGGAGGTAGGAAAATGAGGAGTTAAAGATACTCTTAACTACGAAGTTCAAGGACAACCTGGGCCACCTGAGACCCTGTCTTAAAAAAGAGTTGGATGTGGTAATGAGAGCTGGGGGGATATAATTCATCATTAGACATGTGTGAGGCCTTAGAACCTCACTACTCAGAAAGCCTAAGAGGTAGTTTTTAAAACTAGCCCTCTGAGGTTTTATTTCAAGACAGGGTCTTACTACGTTGCCCAGGCTCACCTTGAACTCACCTTGAAACTCAGGCAGGCTTTGAATTTGTGATCTTTCTGCTTTACAGTTTCCTGAGTAGCTGGGATTCTAGACTTGGTCCATCAAGCCTAGCTTCTCAGGCTTTCTAGAAATAAGTCCTTTCAGTTAAATCTTTTCTTGGTGACCAAAAATACTTGATAGGCTATTACACATTTGATTTGGGGGTGGGTGTAGGTTGGCGATTGAACTCAGGTTCATGGATTAACTCATCCAGAATTTGACCATTTAAGTTCAAAAAGATTTTCAAGTTGTCTTAATTACAGGGATTGCCACTATATCTCAGCATCACTTTCTGTTCTCATTCTTTCCAGTCTGCCGAGCTATAGTGTATACTCAAATTCTTATTACTGTCACTTTTTTCCAGAAGTTAAACAGTGAATTCAGATCAGTGGTTGGAATACGTTCTCAGGTGGAGCAAGCAGAGAAGGTGAGGTAGATCTGCCAGCCTTCTCTGCATTTGATAAGTCCCAAAGGTTGAGTTGGTTGATTAGTTTTTAGTAATTTACTTAGAAAGTTTGAAAATACTTTTTTCTTTTGAGACAGGGTCTCATGTATCCCAGTCTGGGTTAGAACTTGCTACTTAGCTGAAGATGGCTTTAAAATTCTGACTGATTTTCCAGTTTCCACCTCCTGAGTGCTGATACTAGTAGCCCTTGCCACCAGGGCTGGCTTTATGCTTCGATGGAACGCAGCTAAGTAAGCACTCTACCAGTTGGACAACCTGAAAAAAAGTAGGTATCGAAGATGAGCCATCAAATTACCATTCTAAAATATTTTGGGGGATAGGGAATTTGAGGCAGGGTGTTAACTCTGTAGTCCAGGCTGGCCTGGAACCATCCTGCTTGGCTTAAAATAACTTTTACAATTTATTTATAAAGCTGGTTTCCCTTTTCAAATTTTCAGTAGTAGATGTAGGAATGCTTTTTCTTAAATTTTATATTAGGTACTAACTACAAACTACGGGAGATAAAAAGCTCTAAAACTTTCTGTTCTCGAGATTTCCTAGGAAGGAAAGACAGATAAAACAGTAAAATGATATCAATACCATGTAGAAGTATAAATATGTTCTGGGTCCAGTGAAGATACTAAAATTAGGTGTGATTAATTCTACCTGCACAGGTTTAGACAAACTTGAAGGACTTTTTTTTTGGTTTTTCGAGGTAGGGTCTCGCTCTGGTCCAGGCTGACCTGGAATTCACTATGTAGTCTCACAGCAATCCTCCTACCTCTGCCTCCCGAGTGCTGGGATTAAAGGCGTGCGCCACCACGCCCGTCGAAGGACTGACTCTTGATCCTGACTATACTATCTGAATAGGAGGGAAAGGCATTCTGGCACTGCATTTGGAATCAGCACAAGGAAAATGAAGACTGTGTCTTTGATATATATGCCTGAGAGAAATGGTTTGGTTCCTGTGCAGGATGAAAAATAAGTTTTAATGGGTCGATTGGCTCCAAATCACAGAACATTTCTTCATGCTATAAAGATCACAGTGGCACATGCCTTATAATCCTAGTGCTCAGACTTCAGCTGAAGGATTGCCAGGATCTTGAGGCAGCCTGGGCTACAAGTGGGACCTTGTCTCCAAAAATCAAACCAAGCGAAAGCAAGACGATCAAATTCCTTTAACTGCAATAGCAGTTTTAAATATTTATTAATTTGCACATGTGTGTGTGCGCGTGCATCAAGGTCTTTTGCCTCTCTGCACATGAGCGTCTGTTTGGCTATAATATGTGTGAATGGGAATTGAATCCAGAACAATACAAGCTTTGCAAGCAAGCACTTAAAAATTATTTTTGAGAGAGAGAGAGAATATGAATATGAGAGAATGGGCATACCAGGGCCTCCTGTCACTGCAGAACTCTGGATGCATATTCCACTTTGTACATCTGGCTTTACATGAGCATTGGAGAATTGAACTCAGGCCATTAGGCTTTCTTTGTAAGCAAGCACCTTCAACCTCCGAGCCATCTCTCCAGCCCCAAGCAAGCCCTTTTAATCACTGAGCCATCTCTCTATCCCCAATAGCAGGTTGTTTTTTTGTTTTGTTTTGTTTTGTTTTTGAGGTGTAGGGTATCACTTTAGCTCATGCTAACCTGGAATTCACTGTGTAGTCTCAGGGTGGCCTCAAACTCATAATGATGATCATAGTACCCCAAGTGCTGGTAGTAAAGGAGTGCATCATCATGCCTGGCTCCAATAGCAGTTTTAAGTAGAAGACAATCATGATCAAATACGTATGTGTTGCCAGTTAGAGGCACCAGTGTAATTCATGGGATTAGAATTTGTGGAGAGAGCTGGTATTAGTGGACCTCTTTATTTTTTGGAGACCGGCTCTCACAGAGTTTACTAAATCAGCTAGATTAGTGCTGCAAGCACTTCACCCACTAAGTATCTATCTCCCCAGCTCTAAAGCACATCTTCATTATCAAAGTTGGCTGGGTGCTGTCATCACCTGAAGGCCCACCTCCCTCTCAAACAGTTAAAGAATTTGAAATGGTGGCAATGATACTTTAGCTCCAGGAGAGAATCAAGGACATCCTATAGTGACTTGAAAAATGTGAAAGAGGTCTTCTTGTCTTTATTAGCTATTTCAATTTGTTGGTTCCAGTTGGTGCTTGTCATTACATTTAGTATGGTCTGTCTTGCCCTCATTCTATAAATTGATTTTTTTTTTTTTTTATTTTTCAAGGTAGGGTCTTGCTCTAGCCCAGGTTGACCTGGAATTCACTATGTAGTCTCAGGGTGGACTTGAACTCACGATAATCCTCTTACCTCTGCCATCCCAGTGCTGAGATGAAAGGTGTGTGCTTGGCTCTAAATTGATTTTGTAAAAATATATTTTATTATTTATTTGAGAGAGACAGAAGCAGACAGAATATGGGCACTTCAGGGCTTCCTGCCCACTGCAAGTGAACTTCTGATGCATGCGTCACGCCACTTAATGTATCTGGCTTTACGTGTTTACTGGGAGATTGAACCCAGGCCTTGAAGCTTTGCAAGCAAACACCTTTAACTACTGAGCCATCTTTCCTGCCTTATATTTCTCTTTTTTTTTGGGGGGGGGGGGTTCAAGGTAGGATCTCATTCTAGCCCAGGTGAACCTGAAACTCACCCTATAGTTCCAGGTTTGCCTCACACTCATAGCGATCCTCCTACCTCTGCCTCCCAAGTGCTGGGACTAAAGACGTGAGCCACCGCACCTGGCTTACATTTTTTTGTTTTTTCAACATTTTTGAGGTAGGGTCTAACTGTAGCTCAGGTTGATCTGGAATTCACTCTATAGTTTCAGATTGGCCTTGAACTCACAATGATCCTCCTACAACCTGTGCCTCCCAAGTTCTGGGATTAAAGAATTGCACCACCATGCTACCAAATTGATTTTTATATCTGAATTTGAAAGCAAAAATGAAAAATATTATTTCCAGCTTACTGTTAAGTGACTCTGCAGCAGTAGTAACACAGATTTTGATGTTTTATGTTTTGTTGTGTTTTTTTTTTTTTTGGGGGGGGTGTCTGAGTTATGGTCTTACTCTGTATCCCAAGCTGGCCTGAAATTTTCAGCAATCCTCCTGCCTCTACCTCCTAAGGGCTGAGATGCTAGGCATTTGTCACTACACCAAGTTTACTAACAACAGCTGGTTTATTTGGTGCTGGGAATTAAACCCAGGACCTGTGCATGCTAGGCACAAACTCTGCCAAACTTTGTTTTAAAAACATTATTATTGCTATTATTACTTTGAAACAGGGTCTTATGTGGCCCAGGCTGGTCTGAAACTGGCTATGTAGGATGACCACCTTCAACTCATGATCCTACGGCCTTCACCTCCCTAATGCTAGGATTATAAGCATGTACCATCTTGCCAAGGCCTCAGATTTTAATGTTTTTGGT
>PVHP010025499.1:0-25471 GCA_004024765.1 Zapus hudsonius | reverse complement strand
AGTCCTTGTGACAGGGGACCATGGATAGCCTAGTATTCAGCCAGGTTCTCCTGGCCATGCCTCTGGATAATCTCCCCCACCACGGCTCTTACAATCTTTCCACCCCCTCTTCCGCATAGTTCCCTGAGTCGTGGTGGATGAGTAATAAGTTTGCTTTAAGGTTGTGAGCTTAGGGGTCTTTGTGTCTAAAATCGTTGGTGAGATTTAGTCTTAAATCTTTAAATTTAAAGTTGAACTGAGCAGGGCATGATGGCACACACCTTTAATTTCAGCACTTGTAACAGAGAGGTAGGTGGATTGCTGTGAGTCCGAGACCACCCTGAGACTACACAGTGAATTCCAGGTCAGCCTCAGCTAGAGCAAGATCCTACTTATAAAAAACAAAACAAAAACAACAACAACAAAAGTTGAAGTGAGTGTAGTTTGCATTAATAAATGACCAAGACTGTGAAGATCAGGGGCAGAATGTAGTGATTTGAATGTAAAATGTTGCCACTCATACTGTTCCACCTCATTGTAATATATTGTTTAATGTAATTAATCAGAATGTAGTCTTAGGTAATTGTTAAAACAATTTGTCCTAGCTTGTGTGCTAGAAGGAATAACTTTTGCTTCTTGCCCAGAGACTGATCCAGATTGAGTAAATTCCCAGCCAATGGCTCGAATGTCATAAGCAAATCATTCCTAGGGATGAGCAGCATTCTGTTTGATTTTTGGCAATTTTAGCTGCTTTGATAGCTAAATTGTTTCCTTTTAGCATATTCAGTATAATCTTTGGTCACCCAAGTACTTTATGATTGTCACCCATTCAGGAATTTGTCTAGCTTCACTCAGTCTAAGAATTTCTGCTGCATATTTAAAGTAGTACCTTCTCCTTCCAAATGTACCCTTAGCGTGGACAACCAAATTTGTATCTCTGAATCTCTGTAAACTCACTTCCTGGTCACACTTTAAGGCTCAGGATGGCATGAGGACCTCTGCCTTTTGTTAATAAGTCTCTAGAAGCAGGGCATTTGTCTCAAATTATTCCAGAGTAAGTACAGTGTATCCAGCCTTACAGTTACCCTGATGATTGTAACTTCCATATGTACACAGTATCCAGTGAGCTTTTGTGATTGACCACTTTACTATCAAAAAATTATTTTAGTATCCATTAGAAAAGTTAAGGTTTGCCACCAGCCTCACTGTTATCTGAAACTCCTTTTGATCTACCATCAGGAGTATAGGAATGAGTGAGGCTTGGGTAATAAGTAGTAAAATAGAGGCAACTAGGTATGGCTGCTGGTCTTAGTTCAGTAGATTTGAGGTGGAAAAGAGTGAGGTCCAGACAAAGTCAGTAATACACACCAAGTTATATTTTGAAATATGTATGTAGTAAAAAATAATACTAGTTCTGATTTAAAAAAGCTCTGAGGATCACTTAATGACAGAGTTCAATCCCTAAGATGGGCTATGGAAAAATTGAGGCAAAATTTCATGTGCCAGCGCTCTGACGTCACAAACTGTGCCGCTTTTTTCAGCCAAGCTGAAACAGCAAAAACCTGCGCTGCCTCAACCAAAAAGCCCCTTAGTCACGCCCCCCAGCCTTTCAGACAAAAGCACTGATAACGTGCCCAGATCCATTTATCCAGTTTTGCCTTTGCCCTTGCCACCATATATCCCCACGGTGCCGGAGGAACCAAAAACCAAAGAACCCCATCTCCCGCTCCCCCTGATCCACTGGCAGTTTCACAACAGCTGCCCTCCCCAGCTCTCCCAGAGCCACTAATGATTTCACAACAGCTATGTGAAATTCGAGATCAAAATTGGAATAATGAAACACAAAACCTGAAACTATTTTGGTTTTTCCCATAAATATCCAGCCCACTAGAGGGCGACCTTCCCATTGGTATCCATATCAGGCAAATGATTTGAAAGAATTAAGACAGGCAGTCAGAGAAGATAGGGTTCACGCTCCGTGCAAGGTTGGTGTTATATCTGCAGGACCTCTCTCCCCAGCGCTCTGTTCCTCCAGTGGGAAGCGCTTTTCAGAGGTGAATGTCTCCAACAGATCAGAAATAACCAAGGCCACGAGGAGATTCCCTGGGGCTTTAATGAACTATTTGGACAGGGCAACTTTTGCATGGGCATAGGGCAAGCCCACCAGCCTCCTGGATATTATGAACAGGTTTGCCTGTGTGCCATCCAAGCATGGGATAGAATTACACCCCAATCTGACTCCTGAGATAATATGTCTTCTTTGCTGTTCCTCCAACAAATGCTGGAAGAACCTCTCTCTGATTTCATGTTAAGAACAAAGACTGGTTTAGAGAGAAAATTCCTGACACAGCTGCCATAGACATACTCATTAAAAGTATATTATGGGATGGGATGTCTCCAGAATATAGGTTAGCTTCCCAAGGACTAAAAAAATTAACATTGTGACAAGTGGATACTTGCAACCCAGGACATAGGGACTGCCTCCCACAAAACAACCTCTCTGGCACAGGCTCTTGCCACAGCCTTGCATCCCTAGGGAAAATGGTTTACCTATGGTGAGGAAGGACACTGGAAGACAGAATGCTCAACAGTAAAAAAATGCTCAAATAAAAAGGCCCCTCCTAATAAAATCCCTCTACCAAGGACTGTCTGCCGAAGATATTACAAAGGATTCCACTGGAAAAGAGACTGTCATGCCAGTCATGATAAAGATAGCAAACCCTTAAAACCTTTAAACTCCCAAAGGGGCACCCCTCAGCCCCGCCAGTAAGAGGGAAAGCCCATGATGTACAATGGGTCACGAATATACTCGAGGGCGCCCATCCAAAATTACTTCCAGAAATAAGAGGGAAATTTTTCAAATGCCTAATAGATACAGGAGCAGACAAGACTATTTTAAAACAATCTGAGATCCCACAACATTGGGAACTCATCCCAGGGCCACAACTAATGGGAGTAGGAGGTTCATTCCAAGCTTATATAACTAAAGAAGCACTTAAAAGGAGGGACCCCGATGATACCATAGGCCTTATCAGAGCATTAGTGGAAGATGTTACAACTAAGGTACTGGGAAGGGATATCCTTGAAGCTCTAGATGTTGTAATTGCTAGCAATACAGAAAAGAAATGCATAGAAATACAAGATCATAAAAATTACCTTGAATGATGTCACCCCCATTCTTAAGGGCCACTGTCAATTATGACACTCCCTGCCTAGAATGGCTCTCTAATGAGACAGTCTGAGTTGAACAGTGGCCTTTGTCCAGGGAGAAATTAAAAATCCTAAATCAGCTAGTGACTGAACAACTCCACCTTGATCATACCTGCCCCTCAAGGAGTCCATGGAATACTCCTGTGTTTGTAATACAAAAAGGGTCAGAAGGGTGGAGATTATTACAAGATATAAGGGCTGTTAACAAAACTATGTTAATTTGGAGTGCTCTACTCCTGCTGGCACTCCCCTCCTTGCCATAAATATCAAAGACTGCTTCTTTTCCATCCCCCTACACCCACAAGACAGAAGGCGCTTTGCATTCTTGGTCCCTTCTATTAATAAGCAGGACCGGCTCAGAGATTTGAATGAAAGGTACTCCCTCAGGGAATGGCAAACAGCCCTACTATATGCCAGGAAGCAGTGGCCATGGCTCTAAATCCTTATCTAGACAAGGGTGTTCACATTTGTCAGTATATGAATGACATTCTTGTCTGGGGAGACCCCTCCACATCCCCAACCCAATTAAGGGACCAATTAATACCCTCTTTAACTTCACTAGGATTTAATATTGCCATAAACAAAATCCAGCTTATCCCACCAATCACATTCTTAGTGACTGAACTCTCTTTAAAATCAACCAACCTTTAAAACCCATCCTTTCTTTTCTCTCAAAATTAACTCTAGCTTCCCTCCAAAGTTTCTTAGGAAACCTTAATTGGCTTCTCCCGTGGCTCCTAATTCCTACAAGTACCTTACAGTCACTTTTTAAAATGTTAAAAGAGGATAAAACTCCCTCCTCCCCTCGCTATTAAAATACAGATGCCAAACAAGTGCTAGATGAAATAAACAATAAACCTCAAATTATGTCCTTAGCCAGATATGAGCCCACAAAGCCAGTTCAACTTCTCATATTTAACACCTCCCCAACTGTCATGGGAGCTTTATATCAACCTCAGGGGGTCCTAGAGTGGCTCCACACATCCATTGAAGGTGCCCCTAGGTTTATTACAGAAATAGATGCACTGGCAGGTATGATTAAAATGGGATGAAATAGGGCTCTTCAAACTTTAGGCAAGGAACCTCCCTCCCTGATGTAGAGTGGATACTAAAAAATCATTCCAGGTTTCTGATTAGCCTCTTAGGCTTCCCTGGTCAAATAGATAATCACTCTACCCACGTGAAAAATGGGTGTCTGCTATTCCACTCCTAAACTGGCTCCCACGTCAGCTTTTCTCTAAAAATCCAATTCCAGATGCACCAACCATCTTCACAGATGGAGGTAAACAGGGAGCATCTCTAGTTGTCTATAATGACAGGGACCAACACCCTGAAATTTACCTTAAAAAACTCTCTGACAGATCTCCTCACTATAAGGAACTATATGCTATTTATATAGCCCTTCAGGAAGAAGATGGCCCTTTTAATCTTTTCTCTGATAGCATTTATGCTGTCAATCTGCTCCCCTGGCCTACTTGCTCGTTTGTCCACCTAGATGAAAATCTGCTCTCCTCCCTTATGCTTAAGATTATGGATAATATTCAAAAAAGGAGGGCTCCTCTATACATACAACACATCCCATTGCCTTCTGCCAGGACCCTTAACTGAGGGAAATGCCTTAGCTGATTTAATGGCTTCACAAAGAGAAATATCACAATTTCCTATGGTCACAGCCCTAATGACAACCTTAGAAATAGCAAAAGATTTCCATACTAATATCCATGTTAATCTCAAAGGATTACAGCCACGATTCCCTTCCATCCCTAAATAACAACTTCAAAGGATAATAAAAACATGCCACTCTTGTGCTTCCCTAATTAAGACACCTGCAATCCAAATAATGGGCACAAACCCTCGTGGGCTTAAAGCCAATGCCCTTTGACAAATAGATGTTATTCATATTCCTGTTTTCCACTTTTGCTATAATGGGCATTCCTCAACAAATAAAGACAGACAATGCCCCTGCCTTTGTCAGCGCTAGATGTAAAGCCTTCTGCTTACAGTGAAAAATCACTCACCATAAAGGAATTCCCTACGATCACCAAGGCCAAGAAATTATTAAAAGAGCTCAAGAAAGTCTTAGGCTCAACTTAAAAAACAAAAAAAGTAATGCGTATCCTCCAAATATCCAATTACTTATGGCATTAACTACCCTTAACTTATTTAACATATATAAAAACTCATCTCACCCCCCCCCATCTCTCTCCACTGGAAAACTCCCGAGGTGACCCCTGCCATCCTGGTGTGGTGGAGGGATCCCTTAGATGGTCTCTGGAAGGGGGCAGACCCCCTTCTTTCGACAGAAAGAGGCTTTTCTTGTATTTTTACACAGGATCAACCTAGACCCATCTGGGTTCCAGCCAGAAATGTCAGATTTCAGCCCTACAGCCGAGAAAATAGCCCACCTATTCTTGACAGATCAAAAACCCAGGAGACACAAGAGGCGTCGTCAGCCTGCCTGTCAGAGACGCCCAATCTCATGGAAGGGCATACATGATCTTATAAATGCTGCAAAAGCTTCATGCCCACCACAAGCTTCTCTCTCCACTATATTAATTGTGTCTTGTCTTTGCTTAATTCTAACAGTGCAGTGGCAGCTGGACTAAGTTCCCCTGCTCTCACCAGGCCCCCTCCTGGTGGGGAATGATAACTACACCCTACATAAACGACCCTACCCTCTCACTGCTTCCCAGCTAAAATTATTACACAGGAGCCTGGGGGATCCCAGGAGCTTCACCCGCCCAGTCCCACTACCTCCCAGGAGACTTCAGACATGCCAGCCACCAGCATCTTGAATCTCTCCAGAGACGATTGACTTCCCTTGCTAAAACAGTGCTCCAAAACCAGAGGACACTAGACCTCATCATTGCTGAACTTGGGGGATATGGACTTGGGGAAAAATATTGTTTTATGCCAATAAGTGTCATATGTACCCTATGCCCCCACCCCTTGGCTCTCCATTCCTTTGACTTCCTGCCTCCCCCCATTCCTTGACTCCCTCTTTGCCATAGGGACCGCATTGCTCATAGCCCCTGCATCATCCTGCTTATCAATCAGCAATTATTCTTAATACAGTATGTCACTACTACATTATAAAAAAACAAAAAGGGGAAATGTGGGATTTTGCTAAAAGGGGCACGGAGGATATAGGGTTAAGGGAAGTTGAGGTAGGCTGAAGCCACAGGTGGTCTCTGCACTGAGATTCTGGTAGGAGCTTCACCACCCCCACCCTTATCTCTAAACCTCCCTGCTACCTAAGCAAGCCACAGTGAATCATGCATTCTCATCCCAGCAGGGCTGACAATAGGTGACAGTCTCAGGTGACAAATTTGTCTGCAACCATTACCATTCTATCCATGTCTAGAATCATGTACTTCCATCATTCAGGGCTAAGCAAGCCCCTTGACTTATGCAAATTAGGCATTCACAGGTTACCTGCCCCCACCCATCCACTCTTGAGGTGCCCACTCATCACCCTGCCTAACCAATCCCCTTGCTCACCCCTGACCCTAATTCTCCTGGCTTTTCCTCTCTACAAATATAACCTCTCCACATAAAATAAAAGATTTTTATTGGCTTGTCACACCCATGGTGGCTGTGTCCTGAGAGTTTTCTCTCATATCTCTGCCTGTGCCACCCATCCCCGGGAACTTTCCTGCTTCCTTCTCAGCTCGGCCACAGACCAAATGCAGAGGCTGAACGACCTGAAGCTGCCTGCTGGCGGCCCCACATCCTCTGTGACCTGCGTCCATGGAGGCGAAAAGAACGACAGTCCTCTGCGGCGCGAATGACACTAAAGACTGTGAAATTTTAAAGTTGGACAGAATGCATTTTGATGGACATGAGCCTTTGGGGACAAAAAGTGAAAGGCTACTGTTTAAAAGTGATGTATTTGAGTATCAGGTTGAGGGTGGGTGGAGTTGTGGTTAATATTGTCAATCTGATGGGATTTAGAATTAAGAGGGAAACAAATCTCTGAGCATGCCTGTGAGGAATTTTACAGATTAGGTTATTTGAGGACAAGAGGCACATCCTATATGTGGACAGAATCATTCTATGGGCTGGGCTTCTAGAACGAATAAAAAGGGGAAAAGAAAGATGAACGCAAGCATTCATCTCCCCCCCAAACTCCCCCCTTCTTCCTAACTTCGGATGCAATGTGATCAACCACCTCAAGCTCCAAGACTTCCCAACCATGATAGATTGTATCTTGGAATTGTGACCTAAAATAAACCTCGCCTTAAGTTGTAGCAATAAGACAAGTAAGCAATACCTGTTTGTTTTGGCTAGTTTAGAATGTATTGTCTCCACCGAGGGCCAGAGGAATAAATTAGATGCCATTGTTTTGACCAGGAGGTGGTAACTTTCCCTTCAACAAAGGCTTCTTACATTACCCTTTCTCCATTTCATATGGTATTTTTAATCCTAAGAAGAATGTTTGTGACATTTCTCTTTCCTAAAATCATTAACAGGAAAACAGGAGGTGGGGTTAAAATTTTACTGAGGGTGGAGTCCATTTTCAATGACCTCCACATTCACCAATGCCTGTAGAGATTCATAACACCTCCATCCCATGCTTTTAAAAAAATATTTATTATCCATAATGAGTTACATTATTTAGTGGGCAAACCATGCGTTGTTATCCCGAATTCCTCACTTCCCCCCCTCCCCAGCCCTGATCAGTTGTATATCCTCCTTCGTGGGCTGTCTGTATTAGTCCTCGTGGCAAGGGATCCTGTATATCTTAGTACTCATCTCGGTCTTCCTGGCCCAAGTGTGTTGTCACTGATGGGTGCTATGCCTCCGGACCGTCTCCCCCACCACGGCTCTCACAATCTTTCCGCCCCCTCTTCCGCTCAGTTCCCTGAGTTGTGGTGGGTCCCATGCTTTTTTAAAAAAATTAAATATTCTTATTTATTTGTGAGAGAGAAGAGAGATAGAGAGAATGGGCATGCCATGGTCTCCAGTGCTCCAGATGCATGTACCACTTTGTGCATCTGGCTTTCCATGGGTGCTGGGGAATTGAACTCAGGTCATTAGTCTTTACAGACAAATGTCTTAAACCTCATCCTCTTTCATTTTATTTACACTGACAACTCACCAATAATCTCATCCCAAGTCATTCCCCAAAATAGGCACCAACTGTTTGTGTGGTTTTCTTTGGAGAGGGGGAAATGCTTACTCTACTGATGGGCACTGACAACAGGACAAAGAATCAATTCTGCCAAATTCCATGTTTGCAAAAACCCGAGTTTCCTGTGCTTACCCACTATGGCTGAGGGGTTACACAGAAGAGGATGGATGACTCACAGGCAGCTGCATCACCCAAACCTCCAGCCCAACATGGATGGCATGTGAAGCCACATCCCTAGAGTTTCCTGCACAACTTACAGGCAGCTCAGCAGTCCACGGGGTTCCTCTCTCCAGTATGTGAAACACTGTGGACCTTGACAGCTTCAGCTTTTGAAGACTTATAAATTTTGTTTATCCAAGTATTATGAGTCTTTTTCTCCTTGAAGGAGTTAATGCTTCAATTCAGAACAAACTGCTATCACCTTCACATTTGGGGGACTAATAGGCTGGAACCTTATTAGATACCATTTCCTTGTAGCTGGACACATCGTCATGGGTCATGAGCCAAAGAAACTGTTCTATTTTGCAGAGGGCAATTTTCAGGTCATGTAAATCTTGCAAGAAGCTGAGGAATGGCTCATTCACTTTGAAAACGGTCCTAGACTTTGAAGCAGAGATCCAGAGCAAGACCCTACCCCATTTGGCTGTTCTGACTTTCATTCAAAGGTAGCCTCCGACTTCCCTGCATTAGAGTGTGAAATTGGTGCACAAAAGACAGAGCCCTTGAAAGCTTTGAATTCACAACCTTCACTTCATAGGTGACATGCTATAACCCCAAGAGAGATGAGAACATGGTCTTCTTTCGGGAACTGCTTGTTGGCACTGCTGAGGGCATGGAGAACAAAGGGTTAAGGATTTTTTTCAATAGGTTAAACCCTGATAATTCAATTCATTGTTTCCCAGCTCCATTGTCAACCCTGACTCCCAACCCCCAAAGCAGCCACAGGAACCCGGCATTTCCATCTCAGCATGACTGGCAATGGGTGCCAGACCCAAGTAGCAAATTTCCTTGTATCCATCTCCATGGACCATGGCTAGTATCACGTATTTCCCGCCACTCAGGCCCCCCAAATTAGGTATTCTCAGGCTATCTGCGCTTACCTATCCCATTGCAGGCCACTAACTCACCACCCCGACCAACCAATCCCCTTTAGCCTCCACCCTATTCCCCATCCCCATGGCTTCCCTTCCGCATAAATGTGAGCTTGCCCCATTGTATAAAGAACCATGTGGATACACTATACACATCTGCTTGCATCTGTGTCTCGCAGGTCCCCCATGCATCGGCCCCCAGCTCTGTGGAACAGCCATGAGACAGCAGAGCAGCGACAAGCTGCTCAGCTCACCATCGTTTCCCCTCCACGTCAGGCTGATGGCAACCCCGGAGGCTCAACAACAATTGGCGCTCTGAATGTGAGGCGTCCACAGACTGAACAGTGTTCACCTCTGCAGGACACGTAAGTCGCCCTCGCAAGGGAAATTCGGGGATCGCGCCTCCAAACTCTCATTTCCTACTTTATGGTCCATGCCTTCACAAGGGACTTTCCTAAGGGCAAAAAGACACTGATTTCTCTCGGCTGAGGCAGAGAAGGAAGGGTTTTATCTGGAAGGATTGACCTTGACAGCTTCCAGGTGTTGGCAAATGACCACTATCATAGTCTCTATCTGAAATCAAATCGGTCACGCAATGGCCCAGTAAAAGCCATCAGGGTGGGCAGCCGAATTTCTAAAATTTGTGGTCAGGCTTGTGTTTGAAGTTTTAGGGAATACCCCTCACTGCCAGTCAGTAAGGGAATGTTGCCTAACAGTTTTGGCGTTTCTACATCTTTTGCTATCATGGGAAATTCCACATCCAGACAGAAAAGCTCTCCAGTCAAGGTATTAAGGACACTCCTGAAATAATGGGGACTTAAACTTTCTAAGAAAGAGGCAACTTCCTTCTTGAAGGAAACCCTTATGATCGCCCCGTGGATAGATTCCAACAGCCCCTATGATTCCCAAGTGTGGTTCCAAATAGAGTGCCTAGCTAGAATTAAAAAAACCTCCCCTCCCTTCCTGCCAACCAAACTGGGGAAACTTTCCTTCTAATTATCCCTTTTACATAACTAACAGGTATGAACTTTAAATATTGCTCTATGTGAAAAAAAAAACATTTCACCATGAGGAAATGGGCAGAAGCCATAGCTGCTGCATAAGATGGCACAACAGGAAAAACTTGAGATTTCTTCTTCAATAGAAGGCAATATGGCTACTTAGCTACTTCTCATACGTGGCAGCTTCTACGTTAATTTGTGAACAGCTTCTCCTAATCTGAGCACTCTGATGAAGTCCTGGTAGTTTGTGAAGCACCCATATAATTGGGGAATGAACTCACAATCAGAAGAAAGTCCTTCTTCTCAGACCCCCTAGAGCAGGTACATGTCTTGCTTCAGCAATTTAGAAGTTTGGGACAAAATCCCTTCACTTAACTCTGAGGTATATTACATAATGATCTCTACATTTACTAACTTGATCTTTAAAAGTTTCAGTGTGTACCCATTTAAAGTTGTAGGATAAAATAGTAAATACTTGAAATTGCAAATTGTCGTGACTTTTAAATCATTTTTATTTATTTGGAAGCAGAGAGAGATAGAAAAGAGACAAAGAATAGGAGTGATAGGGCCTTCAGCTACTGCAAATGAATTCCAGATGCATGAGAGACAGTGCATCTGGCCTTATGTGGATACTGGGGAATTATACCTGGGTCATTAAGCTGTGCACTGTCTTTACGTGGACCCATGGGAATTGTACCCAGGCCATCAAGCTTTGCAAGCAAGTGCCTGAATCACTGAGCCATCACACCAGAGAAAACTGTCATAATTTTCTTTTTACTTTTTTGTTGCAATGTGAAAAATAAAACTTCTAAAAACTAAAGGTCTCCTTGCATAGTTTGTCTTTAGGGTCTTGCTGTAGCTCAGGTTGACCCAGAATTCACTATGTAGTCTCAGTGTGGTCTCGAAGTCACAGCCATCCTCCTATTTAAGACACCCAAGCACTGGTACCATAGGCATACACCACCATGACCAGCTCTAGTTTAAGTCATTAAATCAGAAATTCATACTGCTAAACTACTAGACATTCTGTTTTACTATTTCTGGCAACATACCTTTAGAGTTGAGATTTACACTTACACTGTATTTATTGTAGGCTGCAGACTTAAAAGTTAATCTCACATGATATGTCAATGACTTTAATGTGTAGAGTTTGATACTATATAGTAAACCAATGAGCCTCTCTGTCACTGAACAATCTGGTGGTCAAAACTAATATTACCTATAAACTGGGTTCAAGACAAGACTGTCAAAATAAAGGAATTATACTTAAAAATGTACTATTCCCCAATAAACTAAAGTTTTGTGTGTTGGTCACTAAAGCATTTTGATTGCATGTATACACACAGGGGAAAAATAATCAACATGAAGCAATTACATAAACAATCAAGTTTAGTAAGACAAAATTATAGAAATGAATACTAGTTTATTGATTGCTCAGTTTAAGGACATATTTGGATGTGATCATAAAGAAAAAACCAGACACCTTTGTAATGACACCTTGACCACAGTGGCAGCGGTTAGACATATGGTGGTGGTGGTTTGATCAGATGTCCCCTCATGTGCTCTGAATGTATGGTCACCAGCTGGTGGCAATTTGAGAGGTGGATTCTTCCTGGAGGAAATACGTTGTTGGGGGCAGGTAGGAGTGTTTGGCTCACCCTCCTGTTGCTGTTGTCCACCTGCTGTGGCAGAGGTGATGTCCAACCTCTGTTCCTGAAATGCTTTCCTCTGCCATCTTGAAGCTTCCCCTCAAGACTGTAAGTCAAAATAAAAACTTTCCTTCCATCAGTTGTCAAGTGTTTTGTCCCAGCAACAAGAAGGGAGTAACAAATGGCATAGTTACATGAAATGAAACACAGAGATAAATACAATGATCGAACCTGAACGAGCTCAATGAAATTCTGTCAGTGTCCCTATGCTAACTATGTACTCCAGGTTGAAGCATGTCAGTAGAGGACTTGAAACAAAGGATGTGACTCTGTATTATTCAACACAAGCAAACAAACCTACAATTATCAAAAAACTAAAACCTAAATTTATCAAAAAAGGAAAAGAATTAAGCATGCATTTTCTCACTTTCAAATGCTTTTCAACACCACCACAACATCTAATGATAAAAACACAAAAATCCCAGTGACCATTAAAAAGAACTAGAACAGTGCAAAGTTAAAACATAAGAAATTATTCAGAGAAAGTAGTGTGAAATATGCTTTTTAAAAAAATTTTGAAGTGGTATTTTTTTCTTTATTAACAAGCTAAGAGAGATAAAGAGAAGAGATACAGACAGAATGGGGGTTCCAGGGCTTCTAGCTACTGCAAATGAACAGTAAATGCATGTGCCACTTTGTGCATCTGGGTTTATGTGGGTACTGGGGAATTGAACCTGAGTCTTTAGGTTTTCCAGACAAGTACCTCACCCACTGAGCCATCTCTAAAGTCCCTCTGTAATTTTTTTTTGAGGCAGAATTTCAGTCCAGCCAAGGATGACCTGGAACTCTCCCCCTGTAGCCTATATTGTTTGTGTGTGCATGTCACAGGTGAGATAACCCTGCTTGGCTGTCATTCCCCAAGTGACATGAGATAGGGTTTCTCATGAGCCTGAAACTTGCAAAGACGACCAGACAAACCAGCAAGTGAGCCTCAGCGATTCCTTGTTTCTACCTTCTCAGCAAGGATTACAGGCATGTGACAGAATGTCCCACATTTATATATGGCTCTTTAGGATCCAAACTCAGATGAGATTGGGTGTGTTCAGGTGTTTTCCTATCAACAGGAGTAGTTAAGTGACGGAAAGGTACAGTGAGGGTGGGTGCTGGGGGATACAAACACAAGGCCTCACTCTCCACAAAGTGTGCATAACCATTGGGACACTTTCCAAAGCCCTAAACTTGACATATTACTAAAATAATTCACAAATTTAAAGAAACTTATCTTTAATCCAATATATCCAGAGGATGAAGAAGGATCAGAAATATGGAAACAACAAGAAATATGAGTTCAAAGACTGAACATTGTTTCTAAGATAATTAAGAAATTTTTTCACAAAGTATAACAAATATCCCTGTTTTGTGAGACATTGTCAATTTTACCATTTTCTCCCACAATTCCTTATACTTACAACTGAGCTATAGACAAAAAAAAAAACCAACATAAAATGAGTCACACAATAGAACTTCCACATATGCATAAATAATATAAAATTCACAAAGCAAACTGCTATTGAGTACCATCTTAAGTCCACCCAATGTATAAATTTCAAATATATTCTCAATTTCATACGTGAAATTTGAAGTATCCAAAAGAGGGAATGTAGCCGAATTCCTCTTCTATAAATCTCAAATTAATAGGAGTTCATGATAATATAAATTGTGGAAAACTATTTTAACACATTATATCCATGCGCTCTGTAACCTTTTCTGGGTTGTGACTTGAAGTAGAAAATGTTCCATATTCCATATGCTAATAAGGCCTATGAGTTTCCTAACATAGAGTGATGGTTTGGGTGGAGTTGTTTTGGTTGTTTATTTATTGTTATCTTTGCAAGCTTTTCCTCACTCAGAATATTCACAGAGCTTCTCAACCAAATGAGTTCTTTCATGAACAGTGAGGTGTACATTCAGAGTGAAAGCTTTTGCACATTCATAAGGCTTCTCACCAGTATGAGTTCTCTGATGTCAAGTGAGGCCCACCTTTCAAAAGTTTTCCTACATTCTGCACCTTCAAATGGTTTCTCCCTATATGAGATCTCTGATGTTTAACAAGGTCTCCTTTGTGAGTGAAAGTTTTCCCACATTTTGTACATTCATAAGGCTTCTCACCTGTATGAGTCCTCTGATGTTGAGTGAGGATCAACTTTTGAGTGAAAGTGTTCCTACATTCTGCACTCATATGGTTTCTCCCCCATATTAGTTCTCTGATGTAAAACAAGGTCTCCTTTGTGAGTGCAAGCTTTCCCACATTTCTAATACTCATATGGTTTCTCCCCTCAATGAGTGCTGTGATGCTCAGTGAGTTTTCTTTTGCAGGTAAAAGCTTTCCCACATTCTGTACATTCATAGGGTTTCTCCCCTGTATGAGTCATCTGATGTCGAGTGAGGTGCACCTTACGAGTGAAAGCTTTCCCACATTGTGTACATTCATAAGGCTTCTCCCCCGTATGAATTCTTTGATGTCGAGTGAGGCTCAACTTTCGAGCAAAAGTTTTCCTACATTCTGCACACTCATATGGTTTCTCTCCCGTATGAGTTCTCTGATGTAAAACAAGGGTTCCTTTGTGAGTAAAAGCTTTCCCACATTCTGTACACTCATATGGCTTCTCCCCTGTATGCGTCCTCTGATGCTGAGTGAGGTTTCCTTTGCTGGTATAAGCTTTTCCACATTCTGTACATTCATAGGGCTTTTCATTTGTATGAATCCAGCTATGAACAATGAGGTGTGCCTTGCAATAGAAAGCTTTCCCACATTCTGTACATTCATAGGGTTTCTCCCCTGTGTGAGTCCTTTGATGTCGAGTGAGGTGCACCTTACGAGTGAAAGCTTTCCCACATTCTGTACAATCATACGGCTTCTCCCCTGTATGAGTCCTCTGATGTCGAGTGAGGTGCACCTTATGAGTGAAAGCTTTCCCACATTCCGTACACTCATATGGCTTCTCCCCTGTATGCGTCCTCTGATGCTGAGTGAGGTTTCCTTTGCTGGTATAAGCTTTTCCACATTCTGTACATTCATAGGGCTTTTCACTTGTATGAATCCAGCTATGAACAATGAGGTGTGCCTTGCAATAGAAAGCTTTCCCACATTCTGCACATTCATAGGGTTTCTCCCCTGTGTGAGTCCTTTGATGTCGAGTGAGGTGCACCTTACGAGTGAAAGCTTTCCCACATTCTGTACAATCATACGGCTTTTCCCCTGTATGAGTCCTCTGATGTCGAGTGAGGTGCACCTTATGAGTGAAAGCTTTCCCACATTCCGTACACTCATATGGCTTCTCCCCTGTATGAGTCCTCTGATGCTGAGTGAGGTTTCCTTTGTTGTTGTAAGCTTTCCCACATTCTATACATCCATAGGCCTTCTTACCCATATGGCATCTCTCATGAACAGTGAGGTACACCTTGCAAGTGAAAGTCTTTGCACATTGTGCACATTCATAGGGCTTCTCTCCTGTATGAGTTTGCTGATGTTGACTGAGGTATTTTTTGCGGGTGAAAGATTTCCCACATTCACTATATTTAAAGGGCTTCTCACCTACATGATCTCTCTGATGTTTAATGAGTTCTGACCTATTATAAAAATCATTCCCACATTCCCTACATTGATAGGTCTTCTTACCTGTATCACTCTGACAATTAATGAGAGTTGAGTTGTAATACAAAGCCTGTTTGTATGGGTGAGACATCAGATTCCTTGGGTGCTGTGACTCTTGGCAACACATCCTCATACATGCTTTACCTGCATAGCATTTTATTCCATGGTAGATTTTCTGATGCACGTTCAGTTTTGTCTAGAGGTAAAAGAACATGGTTATATTGCCTATACCCACAGGCTTTTACCGAGCATATGCTTCCCTGTGTTTTGTGAGCTATGATATTTTAGTGAAATATTTCTCACCATTAAATTATCTCTTCTATATGTGTACTGTCATGAAAGAACATGATGCTGCATATGTTACAGTCAATAGTGTGCACCCTCATGTGATGTATTTCTTGAGTTACAAAAGACAAAACAAGAAAGCAAGAGCCTGCCTAAAGCAGTGTGGAAAGAAAAGATACATTAAGGCTATCCTCAGAAATCCATAAATGTGGGGGGACATGCCTACTACTATTCACACACATAAATTCCACAAACACAAACACATACACACACTATTAAAAACAGAATGAAAATATAGCTCATGAAATTGGGTTGTTCTTAAGGAGCTTAAAATGCTATGGATATTTAAAGGGTTAGTTAGATACAGTAAAATTGCTAGGTTTTTTTCCAACCACACATAGGATCAGTACAGAGAAATGTCACATTCTATCACATGTTCATAACTCAGTGTGTCATGTTCATGCACTTCATATGCATGCTTTGACCAGAAGACAATATTAGGTCTTTCATTGACAGGTTCTCTGATTATTTTTGGAGACAGGGTCACATATTACACCAGGACCTTGCTGATTCTGATAGTCTGCCCAGCCAGCAAACCTCAGAGATTCAACTGTCTTCATCTTCTCAGAGATGGAAGTAGAGGTGCATGCCAGCATACCTGAATTTTTACATGGTTATTGTGTATCCAAACTCAGCTTCCAAGAACTTGACTCACTGAGCTGTCCCCACTATTCACAAGTGAATACCTTAAGAAAACATTACTGGATAATTTCAAATTGGTATGTTCAGATCTGAAGTATGTTGCAAACACACAGAAGAAGTTGACTTCACAATAGATAGATTCTGGTGAATATATTGCTAGCAAACAAAAATAAATAATATTTTACTTACTTCAACCAGTTCTTCATTCAAAGCTCTATCCTTGGTGATTCCATCTTCCCCCAAATGTCTCTTGTAATTTTCCTGACTGGTGTCCATTGGGTCAGTCACTTTAACAACATTAAATGACATTAAATATATAGTTATATAGTAATTACACTTGAAATTTTTGTGTAATTCTTTTCTGACATTGAACCTTATTATCATCATAGAAGTCAAATAATATGGGCTAGTCATAACTATATATATTAATCCTTTGTAACTTATTAAGATAAATTTCTTGGTTATATTCTGTTGAAGCATACAGAGATACTTTAGTCATCTATTTCTAATCTGTAGGTTTCTAGATAGTAACTTCCAATTGCTATTTCCTCAGTAGACCCATTTCTCTATTGTATCCACTATACATATAATATCCTACATCACACCTCTTCCACGTGTAAAATGGGAAGACTTTCTTAAATTATCTATATTTATGAATCTGGCAAGGTTAAATATTCTCTCATCCTAAGAAGGAAAATAGGTTAGGGATAAGCTTCCAATACATTTTTGTTGAAATAATTTCACTTCACCCTAAAAAGGAAACAATGCACTATGCAGTAGATTTTCTTAAACAATTCTTCCTCATTCAATTTTAGAAGATACATGTCAAGTTACATTAATTTGTCTTGTGTTTCACACATTTACCTTCTCACCCTATAAACTATTTAAAATTCATTATGACACACAGAAGCGTGCGCGCACGCACACACACATACACACACACGCATATATATATATACTAGTCTACTTAAAGATCAACTTAAACAAGAAATGGGGGGAATCCATAAGATCATATGATTCCTTAGGAACAAATAAACACTTCGAATTCAAAAACAAAATTGTTCGTCTCCCAAATCATTTTGTGTGATTAAATAAATAACTATAATAGACCTCAATGGTAACTTTAACTTGGGGCAAGGGATGTGTTGCAGTTTTAATCTCTATAGTACCTTTATGGATTCTGTCTCATCTAGTGAAACCTTATGATGAATTGGTACTGCAATTATCACAACCTGACAACAACTGACTGAACATCAGTCCACTTCCTGGGTCCAACTCCAAGGAGGATACTGTGAATACTTCCTCTATCAGCAATCCTCTAACAAACACTATCATGGGGTGATATTAAAGGTTTGGTATAACAAGGTAAAAACATCATTAACAGCATAGGAATCACCCAAAAAAATCCCTAAAAATTTGCTGCTAACATTACAAGCTGTTATCATTGTAAGTTCACAAAAGGTAACAAAAATATTTTCTGTGGGGAGCTGTTATTGTGCCTTAAACTGTGTCAACATTTGTGTTGAAGGTCTCTGTTCTTCCTCATACTAACCATTGCTAGTTCCTATTTTCTCTGCCAAACTTTCCCGCCTGCAGGTTTCCTCCTAGAGATCATATGACCCTTACTGTGGCCAGGTTACCTGGCAACCTGGTTATGCTAATTCCTAAATAAACGCCCATGCATCCCCACTGTAAAAAATATTTAAGTGCTGCCTGCCTTGAAATAAATGAGTTTGATTGGAATATCATCTTGCTCCATTCCTTGTGCGTTTTGTCTCTCTCATTCTCACCCCCTCTCTAGTGCCCTCGCTGACTGACCCAAGGGCGGGTTAGGACAACTGGCACCCAATGTAGCCAGCGTGGGCATATAGCACGAGGGAACCAGTGAAGAACACTGAATCAGAAAGCCGCAGTACATATAGAAGAGAAAAAGTGACCATATAGAAGAGAAAAAGTGACCACCCACGAAGTAGCCTGTCTCATGGACAAAGGTCTGGTGAGTAATCTGTGATTATGGGACAAGAAATAAGTAAGCATGAGATAAGTTGTTGAAGATTTAAAAAGAAGCTTTAAAGACACAAGGGGTAAAGGTTTAAATAAAAGATTTGTTAAGAATTTTTGATTTTATAAAGGGAATTGTCCCTGGTTTCCTCAACAGGGAGCTATAAATGGAAATGAATGGAAAAGAGTTGGTAATACTTTCCAGTTTTATTACAAAATATTCGTTACTGAAAAAATTCCTGTAACTGTCTTTTCTTATTGGAACTTAAGTTAATGAAATAATTAGTTTTTGTTAGGAAAACGCCACAGTTGCTGTGGCAATCATACAGACTGAAAGACTTTTGCAAAATGATAAAGAGAAGGGAGAAATAACCCAGAACTCCCAGGATAGATGCGAGAAAAAACTTTGGCCTAGAATTGTGAGGAAAGAGACCAATTACCAAGTGCAGATCTAAAAGAAAAAAAGAAGTAGATTTAATTTCTTGGGATAGTGAGGATGAAAAAATAATTGCAGAATCAGAAAAAGACTAGGCTGAAAATAGCAAGGAAAGGGAAAAATTAAAACCCTGATTAATAAAATTGAGACAAAAAGGAGACCTCCAAAAATATATCCATCCCTAGAAAATCTTAATCAAAAAGATGATGATGATATTTTGTCAGACTCCGACTGGGAGGAAATTGAGGAATAAGCTGCAAATTACCATAATTCCGACTGGCCACCATTAAAGATTCGTCCTCCTCACCATTGTCCGGAGGCCCTAGTGCAATTCCCCGACTCAGCGCCATTTCCTATTAAAACCATACCTAAGCATAAGAAAGAATTAAAGGAAAAAATAGCTCAACTCGGAGAACAAATTTGGGTCTGCATTTACTAAGTTTTGTCAACAACTTAACATTAAACACTACTGGCATTCCCTATAATCCGCAAGGCCAAAGTATTGTAGAAAGGGCTCATTTATCTCTTAAAAATACTCTCCAGAAAACTAAAAATGTAGAATGGTATCCTGTTAAAGGCTCCCCCCCACCCCCGTAACCTCTTGTCACACTCACTTTTTATCTTAAATTTCCTGACCCTGGACAAAGACGGGTCCAGACCTGGTCTTAATATGGGGCTGAGGATCTGTATGTGTGTATTCTAAAGAGCTAGATGCTGCCAGATGACTCCCAGAAAGATTAGTCAAACAGATAGATAATCATAACATCTCCAGGGAAAAAGAAACTCCCAGAGAAGATCTTTTTTTCTCTCTCTCTCTTTACAGACATCATGAGAAATCCCCGGTGGACTTTCCTATGCACAACATGCATCTGCTGCCCCTCATCAAAACAAGGAATTTTCTCTAACAAACTGCCAACAGAAGGTATGACTGAATACCTCAAAAAGGTGTGACTGTAAGACCCCACCCCCATGCCAAGCTGACCGAGCTGTTCATTACTAAGGCCATGCAAATGCTCAGAATGGGAACTTTTAAGTTCCTAATATTAAGAAGAAACTAGAAACAAAATTGCTTAAGGTTAAAATTTTATTAATTTAATTTCTAGTCAAATTTATATAGCCTTTTTTCTATAAAATCATTTATTCAGGATAAATTAAGCCTTGTGGATATATTACAGCAGAATAAGCGTGAGCTCACTGCCCTCCCCCCTATATTCAGTGTTACATTCTTCAAGCCGCTAGTGGCCAGTCACTTAGCATAGTAAGTAAGAGAGCTTTGAAGTCCAGTGAGACAAAGAAGTAATTGCTTTAGCTGTGATAAGGAAGTTAAATTGAGGCCTGAGATCACCTGGGGAGGATTATCTGGGCTTCTCGGGAACCCACTGTAAGGTGTGAATCGATAGGTGCTTGCAATCTACATGCCTAAATGTCATGAACACATCTCTTTGTAGTCAGGACCCAGGTGTAAATTAATCCCCCCTCTCCTCCTGCTGCAAAGGCTTTGTCTGTTTGTTGCTAAATATTTCTACAACAGATATTTAGGATCTATTTACAGAGCTGAGGCAGGAGAATGACAAAGGTGCTTAATGGACTAATAAAGAATTTCCTCCTTCTGGGTTATTTGAAGGCATTTTCCTGATTCTACAATTTTGGATTTTAACTATGATACAGACCTTTTCTCTCCTCAGGTTAACATTGATCAGTTTTGAAAGGTTGACCAAGGAAAAATTGATATATTCTAAGGTTTCAAAAGTAACATCATTCTCAGATGCGGTAAAAATGTTAAATATAGGTGTGTCAGAGATCAAAATGTTTTGCCTATGCTGTCTCAAAATGTACAGCATAAAATTATTTACAGGACATATTTTTTATCCATAGATTTTAGCCTATAAAAACTCCTAATAAATGTTATATGGTTTATCAGTTTTATTTATCTACATTCTTAAAAGTGCTACTTACAAAAAATTTTCTAATTCTTTTGAAATTAGAATATTTTTCTTCCATTATTAGATAAAGGTTAAGTCAAATTGGTATAATTTCTCTGAAATTCTAATAGGTTAAGAGACTAGTTCTATAGACAAAAATATGTTGGATGCCAATTTTCCTATAATAGCCAATTACAGATATGGGTGCTCATTGGACTTAACAATAGAAAAGACAGATATTAATGTGTTTAACTGGCTTTTGACTTTAGCACAGAGCTCTTCCTATTGCCAAATCCCAGAAACAGACATATTTCCCGATACTTCCTCATAAGCCAGTCTGGCCTGCTGGTTTGTGACGAATGTAAAGGAAATAAAAATACAAGGAGAATTATATCTTCCTTGTGATGCTGAAGTCCATGATTATATGGATAAACTGAGTCAAAAAAGGGGTTTCTAGCTTCATCTATTGCTCAATGGTCTACTATAAATGCTATACGTTTTCTGCGTATATATTAATAAAGACGGGGAAAGAATACCCCTAGAAAGTGTTTTACTCATAAGCCTATTACGACCAGGCTGTTTATTAGTTAGAGATACTTTTCAATGGTTGTTAAGAGTCCAATGACTGATTTCTATACTATATGGTAACTGCTAAAGATATTTGCTTGGTCCTTTTTTTTAATATATAAAATTAATTTTGGGTTTTAGCAATCCTTTTAAAAAAAAGGTGACCACCACAGGTCAAACTTGAGTACAAAATAATTCTCTTGCCTAAGTCAGGAATTTGCAAGAAAGAAGAAGAAAGAATTTACACTCCAATCCCCTCTGAAGCGGTTAATGGAATCTTGCCTCTCCTACTTCCCTTGCTAGGACCCTTAATTGGCTTACTAATCTTGCTATTGTTAGGTTGGGATTCAGGTTACACCCTCGCCCCCTCCTCCAGCAGGCCTCAGCTGGCCTCCAGGGAGTTCTTTTCCTATAAAAAACCCTTTCTTTTTCATCAAACTAATGACCTTCCTCTGTCTTCAAATAGACACTGTAAGATTCAGCTTACCTAGGTCCTTATTCTTAAACTTGAAATGGCTGATGATGAAAATTCAAAGTCTACATAAATAAAAATTGCTGCTGGACTGGTTAGCCAGAGACAATTAAGAGAACCTTGCATTCTCAGCACGGCCTGGCCCAACCTAAGGCAGGAGCCCCACCATTTGTTTATGGGTCATCCAATGACGGGTAAGGGAGGCCTGAATGCTATAGGATCGAGTCAACCTAAGACAGAGCAGAGACCTAGGGTCTCTGTATCCAAGACGGGTAAGACTTGTTTCCGGGGTTCCAACCTAAAACAGGTACAGTCCCATATTGCTATTTAAATAATATAAGAGGAACTGTGGGGAGCTGTTATTGTGCCTTAAACTGCATCAACATTTGTTTTGAAGGTCTCTGTTCTTCCTCATACTAACCAATGCTAGTTCCTATTTTCTCTGCCAAACTTTCCTGCCTGTAGGTTTCCTCATAGAGATCATATGACCCTTGCTGTGGCCAGGTTACTTGGCAACCTGGTTATGCTAATTCCTAAGTAAACACCCATGCATCCCCGCTGTGAAAAATATTTAAGTGCTGCCTGCCTTGAAATAAATGAGTTTGATCAGAATATCGACTTGCTCCATTTTTTGTGCCTATTGTCTCTCTCATTCTCACCCCCTCTCTAGGGCCTTCGCTGACTGACGGGCGGGTGGGTTAGGACAATTTTCCTCTATGATTGTTGGGTTACATGGTATCGAAAGTAACTGTTGACTGAGTTTATATTTTCAATCTTTGTTCAGTCCTGTAATTTGGACTGAACCTGAGACCACTCTTAGCACTATGCACGACATAACTGATATCAGCCTGTGGTAGTTTGAATAAATGTTCCCCAATAGACTCAAGAGATTTACTAAAGCTTCTTGGATTTCAGCTGCCTGGCTGGAAGAGATGTCACTTTGAAAGATCCTAGGGTCCAACCCGAAGGTATTACTGGAGGCAAATCTGGAATTCCAGTGTAAGGTATGTAGAAAGCAGAATGAGCTCTGTCAGGGTTCCCTAATATTTTAGTGCTTGTTTGTGGTGTTAGTGATGGTGTCTCTCTCTGCTTGGAACTATGAAAAGAGTCATATTTTTCTGCCTATATGGACCTTCCCTTGGATCTGTAAGCTTCAAATAAATCCCTTCTTGCTCCCATAAACTGTTCTGTTTGGAAGTTCATCCAGCAACATAAAGCTGACTGTGACACACCACTCAATAAACAAATAGAAAGAAAATTATATCTCTCTTAAATGCCATCATCCTTACATTTCCATCTCTAGCTCTGGCAATAGCCACCACTGCAGCTGCTCCTAATCTTTCCCTCCAAGCAAGGTCAAACTGCTATTAGGCTAGGTGATCATCAAAGAGCCTTATGGAAACACTCTAAGCAGACTTAAGACACCATCTGACACTCGGTATTTGAACTGGGTCTTCTTGCTTGTGTATATCAAACACTTAGCAATGGTGCTATACCGCTATACAATGGAGCCAAATACACATCATCAAGGTAACCAATGATAACAATTTAGGATGACAGCATACCTTGTTGTAGTAAATAATGTCTCAGTCAAAATGGGACTGTAGGTACATCTATTATATCCTTAGCTGCCTCATGTATACAGGCTGGTTTAAGATACTTTCATTATACAGTGGTTCTATTTTTCTTTCTGAAAACAAAGCTATACTGGATGGACAATTCTACATTATCACAAATAATATGAGATTCTCCATATAGGTGTGTGTGTTGTATACATGTGTGTGATCAGAGATATGCATGCATGCAGAGGCCACATTGAAATGTTAGGTGCCTTCTTCTTTTACTAATTCACATGTTTTCTTGAGACAGTTGCTCTCTGAATCCAGGTTAGTGGTTTCTATAAAGCGCCTAGAGAAACTTTGTAATATAACTACTCATCCCTTCATGCAAAAAAGATTGCACATTCTGAGGTAACATAAGAAAAATCAGTAACTGATAAATTGACTCTAGAGTCAATAGGGACACCTGGCTGTTGTCTGAGGCCCCCATGAATATCAGGGATTGCACTGCAAGATAAGGTAGTGTGAATCAGATGTCGCCAATATACTCAGGAATGCTGGCCCCAAACTGGTGTAGCCTTCCTGGAGTTTTGCTGGAGAGGGGGCATAGGAGTATTATATCCCAGCTCACTCCCTGCCATTTTCAGTTAACTCTTGCAACATTCTGCCAGCTCCTATGGAAAGAACTGAGCCTCTGTTCTACTACCATTTCCCTGCTATGCAGAAATGTCCCCTTGAAACTCTAAGCTTAATAAACCCTTCCCTCCTATGTGCTGAATTTAGTCTGGTGATTTGTCTCAGCATCTCAGCAATGCAAAGGTAACTATAATACAAGACAAGAGAGGAGATCCAGGCATTGCTGAGAGAACTGGGTATGAGATAAGTGGCATTTGATGCCCTCCTCCCATGCCAGACAGTTCTGTTAAGTATCAAGAAAGAAGTTAATTTAGTAGAGATCTTGGGGTTGTTATAGGGCTCTAGAGGGAAGTGATCTACACAAGGAATAAGCACTGGGGAATCTGAATGAATAGACCAGCATGTAAATCATGTATGTGAAGTGATAAAGCATTGAAAAGGGAGATGAAAAAAAGCAAAAGAACGAAAGTGGTCATTGTGCTTTATTCAAAGGCAAATGTGACAAGATGGTTTCAAGCCAGAGTTTCTAAGGAAAAAACAAAAACAGAAAATCAAGTGCTGTTCTAGTGAGCTTCCAGAAGCTCTAAAATCTGAAGAACAGTGAATAGGAGGGATGAATAATAAAGCAAAGTATATGAAAAACTAAGCTGATGCCAGGGGTAGGCAATCATGCTTGCAGAATGTGCCATGCATTTCTCTTTTGTTAAAAAAAAAATGTATCCTGGGAGTGAAAATCACAAGCCCCTAGTCTGAGGTTAGAGCTGCCAGGTGTGGCTGAGGGATAGGTTATAGCCAAATTTGCAATCACAGAGCTGTTCCCATGGAGGCCTGCAATTCTGGGAAAACCAACATGAGAATCAGGCAGGAAAGTGACTTCACTCCACAGTACATCGCTAAGCCAAGCAGCTCAAGTGGTCCTATCAAGTCAATCAGGGTTGGTGAGATGCATGGAAGACCACCAGAATTAGCACAGAATAAGGACGTGGATGGCTCATGAAGACGATTATCCATTTTTCAGAGATAAGTAATGGCTCCCATTCATGCTGTTGTCAAAATTGTTCTTTTGAGAAAACACCTGCTACAAATGAGGAACCCTCTTAATGCTGTATTGGACCTTGATCACCTTCTTTTAGTGTCCCTTGAGCTCCTGACTCCTGACATCAACTGGTATC
>PVHP010025498.1:0-25475 GCA_004024765.1 Zapus hudsonius | reverse complement strand
TGCTAACCTTATATAATTATGACCTGGCTCTGGGTCCGAACACTCACCTACAATAAGAGAAAATCTTACTTTCTCTGTCTCTCTCTGTGTGTTTTTCTCTGTGTGTCTCTCTCTCCTCTCTCTCTCTTTCTCTCTCCTCTCTCTCTCTCTCTCTCTCTCTCTCTCTCTCTCTCTCTCTCTCTCTCTCTCTCTCTCTCTCATAAAAAATTTACTTACAGTTTTACCAAAAACTGGAAAGCAATTCTAAGTCTGTCTCACCCTAGCCCATAGCAATGTTACATCTTAAAGAAAAGATAGAACAAAAGCCCAAAAGCCTGAGAAGCCAGTATGGTGATGCACACCTTTAATCCCAGCAAAGGAGGGAGAATCACCGTGAGTTCTAGGACATCCTGAGACTACATACATCCCAGGTCAGCCTGGGCAACAGGGAAACCTTACCTTGAAGATCAAAAACAAACAACAACAACAAAAAAAATAGGGAATAGGCATATATAAATTGAGTTCTTGGAATAGTAATATTCCCTGTAGGAATCCTAATTCCTAGGACCATTTTACAAAATGACAGAATAAATTTGAGGAAGAATATGGAGGAATATGAAGTTCAACATAGGTACTGATGGTTACTATGTATCAAGTAACAAGGGATACAAAGATGACTAAGATTCTAGGCTAATAGTGTATCCTCATGTATGATAAAAATCACCCAGAAAGACTTTAAAATGCACAGACAAACCTCAGAACACACAGTCATCCTTCCTAATACTCAAGCTGCTACTTCAGCTGTAATATCTTAAAAAACATATCAGCACCTCTGAAAGCAGTGGGGCATTTGGAAATTTCTTGTCAAAGCAATAAGTGAAATCATACATATTTAAGGTTGTAGAGATTGCCATTTTCCTGCTTAGAATCAACTTAACTTGGAAATTTGGGAGTATTGACAACGAATTTACAGAAGTGAGAACTACTACTTCTTTTCAGATACAGATTACATTAATTTAAAATTGGAGTTTACTTGCATTTTTGTGATGCTGGGGACAGCACCCAGGGTCATGTACATTTTCAGTATGTGCTTTGTCACCATCCAAACACCTGCTTTTTTCACACTGGCTTTTTTGAGATCTGATGAATTCAGAACTGACCAAATTTGAAGCACAAATCTTTGTAGAAGGGTTGAGCTGCTTAACTTGCTAGTCTATGTTAGAAAGGTGTGTTGGGAAAACCTAAAATAAAACAAAATTTGCTATTTAAAGTACGCTTTAAAAAAATATGTTTCCAGACACTTGCCTGTAAAACCTAAAGACCTGAGTTCAATTCCCCAGTACCCACGTAAAGCCAGATACAGGAAATGGTTCATGCATCTGGAGTTCATTTTTGGTGGTACTTAATCTCTCTTTCTCTATCTGCCTCTTTCTCTTAAATAAATAAATAAAATATATTTTAAAAAATATGGGCTGGAGAGATGGCTCAGCAGTTAAGGCACTTGCCTCTGGTGCCTAAGGCCCCCAGTTCAATTCCCCAGTACCCACATAAGCCAGACCCACAAGGTGGTGGCCCTGGTGTGCTCGCTCTCTCTCTCTCTCTCTCTCTCTCTCTCTCTCTCTTTCTCTCTCTCCTTGAGAAATGAATAAATAAAATATTTTTAAAAAATAAAAAATAAAGGTTTCATACAGCTTTTTAAAAAATGCTTCCATTTCCGTTTTCACGTATTTCTCTTAGCCACTTAGAAAATAGGTATATATTATCACTATTTTATACCTTAAGAATCTGACAGTCCCAGAAGGTAAGTCTACAGTAGTGCTAAAAGTTAAGAACCAAGATATCTGAGCTGTTCAGTCTTTTTTTCTGCCAGAATCCACACTCAGTCCTCTCTCGAGAATTTCTTCTTCCTTCTTCTTGTCAATTCTGTCCAATAGAGTGTAGTCCTATAATTTCACACAGAATATTTGAGTTTTCAGTTAGGTATTTAAAGGTTTTCTGCAAGGTATTGGAAGAGAGTGGAGAATGGGGAAAGTGTCCTAGAAGGAGCAGCTCAGAATCCTCAGAATGGTAAGAAGACAGGGCCATGGTTTCATCTTGGAAATAATGGAGAAAAAATGGTTGAGACCACTACTACTTTTTTCAGGTTTTTTGTTTGTTTGTTTGTTTTTTCCTAGTAGGGTCTCACTCCATCTCAGGCTGACTTGGAATTCATTATGTAGTCTCAGGGTGGACTCGAACTCATGATGGTCCTCCTACCTCTGCCTCCCGAGTGCTGGGATTAAAGGAGTGTGCCACCACAACCAGCTAATGTTATTTTTTCTTATATAACTTTATCTTGTTTTCCTGTCTGTGTTCTGGCTTGTGTCTTTATATTTTTCATCTCTCTTCTGCCTCCTTCAGTCCTTCACTATCCAATTCAAGTTGGTTAGACACTTACTCCAGCAAATACAGCATGACTGCCCAGTTGATACTTTCACTAAATTACCTAGAAGATTACTGAGAACAAAATGGCTGCCAGGCCACAGAAGAGCTCTGTGAGTATTTCAAGGTGTATTCTCTATCCTTGCCAGAGTACTAATGCCGTACATGTTCTACATTAAAGCAAATAGTATAATTGGCAAAGAAAAGATGCAAGTGGCAGTTTTTCCCTAACCTGATTTTTGCCACACTCTGATAAAATTTGGGGACAAGCCCTTAAAGTAAAGGGACAAAAGGAACAGCTCGGAGACCCCTTGACCCTGCTCTGTGTAAGCAATGGGAGGGAAATTCCAACAGACCTTTCAGACCTTTCTCTATCTTTTGATATGTGACAGGCAATTCTCTTCCCCTCACCCTTCATTTTTTTCTCCCCCCTTTGTGGCCTTTTAAAAGCTACCTACCTACCAACATAGGGGGTTGTTGTGATCAGCCTGCCGAATGAAACCCAGCAGCTGAATGGAGGAGGATTTTCTCTCAAGCCACACAGGATATCCTTTCACCATGACAGGTTTTGTGCCCTTGCTCAAGTCACTCTGAGCCCAGTTCTGTCTTATGGAAGCTCTTCCCAGGTCTCTAAAAAGCACTGAATATATAGAGTTCATTGAAAGGCGCGGTTTTTTCATTCACCCAGGAAATTCTTCAGAGGTACAGGAGAGAAAAGAAGAGAAAATAAAAAAAAAACATGTGCAGATGTGTCTCTTGCTGGAGATGTATAGAAAACTCAGACATAGAAGTCACCTGTTCAAGGAGGAAATAAATGCTAATAAAGGGTGCTTTCTTTGTTAAAATATTTTTATTTATTTATTTGCAAAGGGAGAGAGAGAGAGAAAGAATAGGCACCTCCAGCCACTGCAAATGAACTCCAGCTACATGCACCTGTTTTGTGCATCTGGCTTTAGGTGAGTGCTGAGGAATAGAACCCAGGTCATTAGGCTTTGCAGGCAAGCCCTTCAATCACTGAGCCATATTTCCAGGCCATCAAGGGGTTTTTCTGTGTTAACTTCAATCTCTACCCAGGCCTCTATCCCACGTGCTTAACTACTGGTATCTCCATGTATAAAGTGAATGGCCTCACCTTGTTTGTGCGGGGCTCACCTACATCTTGTTCAATCCCATCAACTGAAGAACCAGAAATGATATCCTGGAATTAGAAATTATTTTGTAGCAGAGTTCTGTTTGATTTGACCATAACTGGCCTGGAATTTCTTTGAGTATGCTCTACCCCTCCCACGAATCTCCCCACCCTGACTATGCTACCACTCTTCCCAGGCCATAAAAGACCCAGGCCATGGGCCATAAAAGACCCAGGCCATGGGCCATAAAGACCCAGGCCATGGGCCATAAAAGACCCAGGCCATCCAGAGGAAAAACTGCTAACAGGGCAAAAAGGTTAATGGCTAAAAGTTTATAAAAGGATTAACTACAGGGATGTCAAACCCTCCTAAGATAAGACAAGAGAAAATTTATACTAGGGGTAATGCTGCCCTAAGAAATAGAAAGAGTAAACAGACGAAAAAAAATAATAAACGTGCCTTAAAAGTTGCTTACTTTAAAGGTTATCTAGTTATTTTGACCCACATGAAATTTACAGCTGACTGCACTATCTCACCTCTGTAAAGTCCTGCCACATTCCTGCCTAATTGCACTACTGTTTGATAAATTTCTTGTTGGAAATGTTCCGAGGTTTTGGGAGATAAAAGCCCCACTTTTTCCTTTGTTACTTGCTATTCTCTGGAGCCCAGCATTGGGGTGAGATAGCCACTGGCCAGTTCTGTGTGCACAAATATAGCTTGCTTTAATTTGGCCTACATTGGAGTCTGTGGTCTTTTCTTTGCGTTCGTGGGTTCAACACCAATGGCTTCCATTTCTTAATATGTAAAATATTTGATGTGTGTGTATGATTTGTGTGCATGTGTATTTCCGTGTATGAATACAAGTGTGCACATGTCACAGCACTCTGGAGGTCAGAGGACTACTTAGGGTGTGAAACCCCTCCTTCTACCTTGTTTAAGACAGGGTCATGGCTGCCTGTGAGCTTCTGGGATTCTCCTGTCTCTGCCCCCCCCCCCCAATCTGGCTTTAGGTACACTGGGGTTATAAAAGCACACCACAGCATCGGCCTTTCGGTGTGTTCTAGAGACCTGAAGTTAGGTTGTTGGGCCTGAACAGCAAGCACCCTTTACCCACTGAGCCAGCTCCTCAGCCTCCACCAATGTCTTTCATTCAGAATTACGTTGAAGGAATCCCTGCCATTGCTACCTGATAACAAGCACTTTGATTTCTTTTCTAGAATTGTCTGATAAAATTTTGACTGCTAACAAGTGGTGAGTAACACCGCCCTCTTTTCTCCTGTGGCCATTCCTTTCCCTGATGGTTGTTGTTAATATCCTGTACTCATTTCCCCAATAGGGAAACTAGGATTATGATAATCATGCCCTCTAAGAACAGGTGCATCATCGATGCTTCTGAATGGTGAGCAGTAGAATTAGAAAAGTCAGGAAAGACTATTCTAAGAGAAAGGACACAGTGCTCCATTGACAAATGTGTGCAGTGAATTTCTTGTCTTTAACACACAAAGTAAGCAATCTGTCACTAAGCTACACCCAGCCCTGACTGACCCGACTTTAATAAATCTCAGCTTATGCCCTTGGAGCCAACTATTTTAATACATTCACTGAATCCTTATCTCTGAAAAGGAGTTCATTTTCAGAATATCTGTGCCTTCGCCTTTCACCAAATCCAATCAGTTACTAGTACAGATGTACCCTGGGGATAGCAAGTGCCTTTCCTCCCTTCATTTTTGCCTGGAAGGGCTCACATGTTCAGTACTGTGGGTGTCACATTTATTATGATTTCATTGACAGCAAAAATCTCTTATTTAAACTTCTGTACCAAAAGAAAACACTGTAGAGTTAATACATCAAAAGGTTGCCTCAGGGCCGTGGTACTGTGAGAAAGATTCCTTTTGTTTTGCTCTGTTTGCACTTTTTAAAATAGATTCTCCAATGTTGCTACAAATATTCAAATCAAATATTGATTACAATGTGTATAGAGGCTAAGGAAATGCCTCAGTGGGTAAAGTTCCTGCCACACAGGAATGGGTACCTGGGTTCAGATCCCCAGCACCTACATAAAATGCTGGGCATGCCTGTAATCCCAGTGCTGAGGAAATAGTGATGGGAGGTCCCTGGGGCTCACAGGCTAACTGAATTCATGAGCTCCAGGTTCATCAAGAGACCCAGAATCCAAAAATAAAATGGAGGTCCTCCCAGAGAGAGGGCTCAGCAGTTAAAGTGTTTGCCTGCAAAGCCTGATGACTTGGGTTTGATTCCTTAGTACCCACATTAAGCCTGATGCATCTGGAGTTTGTTTGCAACAGCGGGAGGCCCTGGCACACCCGTTCTTTCTGTCTCTCTTCTCTCTCTCTCTCTCTCTCTCTCTCTCTCTCTCTCTCTCTCTCTCTCTCTCTCTCTCCTTGCAAATAAATAAACAAATAATTTAAAAAATAAAGTGGAGAGGGATTGAGGAAGGCACCATTCACCTCTGACCTCCATATGCACAGTCATGCATGTATACATGCACTGCACACACATGTACACCACACCACACATACATACATACAAAAAATGGTATGCAACATTGGCCATTTCTCATTAACAGAGGAAAATCACATTTGCATACACATACAAAAGAGATGAAGACATACTTGGGTTTTGCCTTAGTGGTGATGCTACAACTCTATTGTAGTAACTTACTGTATAAAATGAGTGAAGTCACCCCTTCCTCTGGCTCACTCTTCAGGGGTTAGTCCAGTTCCTTACTTGGCAGCTTCACATGTCAGTGGTCCTTCAATGTACTGCTCGGGTCCTTCTTTCTCTCTTTCCTCAGAAATAGTTATTAATCAACTTTTTTAGTACCGATCAGGACATAGGGGTACACTCCTATAAACTTGGGGCTCCAGAAACTGGAGAAAGAGGATCAAGATTCTGAGACCATAAGACCTGCATCAAAGGAGGAAGAAAGTAATGATGTCAAAATAGAAGAGAGACTAGTTAGAAAGAAGAAGGGATTCAGTGGAGGGTGGGGAAGAAAGGGTATGTGGCAGAGGAGATTATGATTAGGTTATATTGACTATAGGTATGGAAGTTGTTAATACAAAGTTAAAACACAAGAGTCTGAGGCTAGCCTGGATCACATAGCAAGACCCTGTCTCAAAAAGATAAATGAATAAATAAAAAGTTCAGTGCTTAAGGAAAGCTGCACATCAAGGATTCCCTTTGAAGAAGAAGACTCTTTTGAGGTTTTGAGGGTTTTTTTTTCTTTTCTTTAGGGGATACAGTCTCATGTAGGCTAAACTTGAACTTGCTGTGTAGCTAAGTCTAGCCTTGAAGTCCTGATCCTCCTGTCTCTACCTCCTGAGTGTTGGGACTATAGGCATGCATTACCATGCCTGGTGGAAAGACTTTTGGAAACAAAATAATTATTCTCTAATTAAAAAAAAAAAAAAAACTTGGAGCCGGAGTGGTGGCGCACGCCTTTAATCCCAGAACTCAGAGGCAGAGGTAGGAGGATCGCCAGTGAGTTCGAGGCCACGTTGAGACTACATAGTGAATTCCAGGTCAGCCTGGACTAGAGCAGGACCCTACCTTAATCCCCCCCAAAAAAAAAACACTTGGGATGTTGGTGGTGACTCGGCATGCTAGTTTTTACCTCAAAACAACACTGGAATTCGGTATCTTGAGAAAACCACATTTTTGTTGTTGACATTAGATGCTGATCATGAAATTGCTGTTCAAAATGAATATAGTTCTGTACACTTAATAGCCTTGCCTAAAAGCAAAGCTCAGGACTGGAATAGCAGGAATTTATAGGTCAAGACAGAAGGGCAATTGGCAAAGTTAGGCATAAAGAAGTCTGAGTGGTATACTTTACTTAAAGTAGCTCACATAACTTTAGCCCTGAAGTTTCAGTCACTTGAAAGAATGCATAAACAGTTCTGTTCAAAAGAACTAGATACAGTCAGGTACACGGAAAGTGCTGATTTTTTAACGATATTAGTTTCAATTAACTTTTATTATTTGGAAGCAGTCTGTTTTCATTTTCATTTTCTCACAAAACTGCCTACAATAAATTGACAAATGTGTCAATTCACTGATTGATTTTATTTTGTGGTGAGAGTATTTATAAAACTTGGCTCTTTTTGTTTCTAAACAAGGAAACCCAGGTCCATGTCCCTCCTCAGTAAGTCTGAGGGAGTGCTGGTTCTCAAATTCCTTCACCGGTCACGCAGCTTTCTTTGTTCCTACTACATAAGCTGCAGTATAAATACTATGTCTTCATTTTCAATTCTTTTTTTCAGGAAGTAGAAGAGGTGCCTAAAGAAATGGATGCTAGAAGAAAACACTGGAAGGAAAATATATTCACACCTTTCTTTCATGAACATGGCATTTCACAAGAGGCCTCTCAGCCTGCATCTTCCAAGCAAGTAGCTGCAGAAAAGACCAAGAGACTGGAAAGAATTTGTAATCTGTCCAGCAGAAAGTCCCAAGAAAGGAATAACTTTCAGAGGAAGGAATACACTTCCCAAGCAGATGGACAAGAACAAAAACCAGATTTCAGAGAGAGAAGGGTAAACATGTCCAAGAATGCAGCAGATACAAATTCTGCCTCCTGGGAGTCATTGAACAGGGATGTGGCAGCAAGGGCAAGCTTTCCCAGAACAGAAGGCACCTCTACCTGGAAGAAAAGGGAATTACCAAGCACACTGCAGCAAGGCACAAAGGTGAAATGGACCGAAAGAATGCCTCCAAAGCTTCACCTGAACCTTTTGACTGAAGAACTGGAAGAACTTTCTCTAACCTGCACAAGAATTGAGAAGGAATTTGAAAATGCTGAAAAAGAACTTTTGAACTCCAGAAGAAAAGTCTCCACGAAATATGTAAATTTTCAAGAAGCCGGGGCCAATACTTCAAAGAATGACTGGGAACTTCAAGCTTTGAAAAATCACCTCTCCAAGAAAGCAACAGATGTGAAGAACTTAATGGAAGAGCTCCAGCAAGCCAAAGAAATTATCCACAAGTTGAATTTAGAGAACAGAAATTTAAAAGAAGCCATGAGGAAGCTAAAGCGTCACACTGAAGTCGGAAATGCACTCCTAAAAGAAGAAATGAAGTTGTATTATGAGTGGGAGATGGAAAAGATTCGTGCAGAGCTTCACGCCATCAAGAATGAACTAGGTCCGAGAAGACCCTGAAAGCTAGAAATAACAGAGCCTTGGAGTTGCTCAGAGACACTTTGCTTCCATGGTAAGGACATCGAGTACCTTTCACAACTTTACAGGGGATGTTTTATAAACTAAGAAAAAGAGGCCTTTCATTAGGCAAGTCATTGAATTAAATCATTGTTTATTGTAGCTCTTTGTGCATTACTTAAATGTATGCAAGAGGATGTAATTCTCCCTTGTGGTGAATCAGAGCACTGCAAATTATGTAGACATTAACTTCAGAGTGTCTGCTTTCTCTTTCTAATGCAGTTATTGGAATAATCCAAATGGAAACAACGTTTTATGAATTTCTTTTATATATGCATAAAATATGTATGTTTGTATGTATGTATGTATGCCACTCTCAAATCAAGTAATTCACCAGGTCAAATCCAAATTCACAGACAAATCCAAATCATCAGCCTTTTGTGATCTGGTGAGCATATAACTGTTATCCATCTGTGTTCATTGATGTTGACAATAAAAATCTTGTTTAAATGTATAAGCATAGCATATGCCTGTGAGTCTAGGAACTGCCTGTTCAAACTCACTGAGATAACAAAAATGAATCTGCTTTCTTTGTTTTTTTTGTTAAATATTTTATTTATTCATTTTCAAGCAGAGATAGAGAAAAAACCAGGGCCACCACCTTGTGGTTCTGGCTTATGTGGGTACTGGGGAATTGAACCCAGGGCCTTAGGCACTGGAGGCAAGTGCCTTAACTGCTGAGCCATCTCGCCAGCCCTTCTTTGGGTTTTTTAACCTTAATTAGGCTCATGTAAATATCCCAAGGAAAACATACAGTTTTTCCTCTCCCCTGCTGTTTTCCCCAAGTTTTCTCCTTGGACTTGGCCAAGGTTCCCATAGACTTCATGATGAGTTTGAGACATTGCTCTGACCTTTGCTGGAGCCTGGCTTCTGTCAGCTGGAACTGCTGTGTTTCCTTATGTTGACCAACAAGAGGCGCTGTTTACCCAGTTCTTCCAAAAATCAGCCTGGGGAAAATTTCTAAGCTCTTTGCCTGGTTTAGGCTCAGATAGCCATGAAAGATTTAGATGTTAATCTCGATGTACTTTTAGTATGCTGCCTTGATTTAAGCAGTCACTCAGCCCTGTAAGAAGCCAGACAAAGATGATGTGTTTTCCCTCTTGTCTGGTGGACGTGATGGGCCAGTTGATTCTTTGCATTTGCCTGGATCAATCATCAAGATTTCTTATAATTGGACATCAATTTGCATGGTATTTTTAAGACCAATAAACCAAATGTAATCATGGGCTATGAGGGTAAAATACAGTCATAATGGTTTAGGTACCTTCTGTGGTGGGAAAATTCCCATATTGGGAGTAAGGACATTGGGGTTCCTAGTACTCCCACTAATTTTTACCTTCTGGAAAGTCCTCATGTGTAAAATGAGAGAACAGAGCTATCGTAAAAATTCTCTCCAGAGCTGGGCATGGTGGCATGATGGCCTATCCAAAGGGTGAAGGAGGATCTCTGGAGCCCAGAAACTCATGTCCAGCCTGGGCAGCAGAGCAAGACTCCATCACTTATGGGAAAAGATTCTGTTCAGCTTTTAGGTTCTGTGAGCTCACCCCAATGACAGAACCTCGGATGAGGTAAAACTCCTATGGCATCAGGGGCCTTCAAATACACTGCTGATTAGCAGACCACCCCTTCCAGGGAAATATAAGCTGGCTCTTTATAGTTTCAACATCTTTAAGTACTGTGTCAATTATGAATCAGTGGAGTGAGTAAATGAGGTCATTTCTCCTCCTTTCTCCTATTCACTCTTTACTCATTAGGGTCCGGAGATAAAAAAAGGCTGGTCTTCAGGTAGAGCTGGGTGTGCCTGGCCAGGGGAGATGGGACTCAATTGGAAGATGATAATCACTGGAGTTTTGTCAGTTGGTCCAGATAACCTGGCAGCTTGCCTCAAAGGGAAAGAAAATTGCTCAGGGATTCTGGTGGTCTCTGGCTTCCCAGCAAGGATTTACACACAAAAGCAAACTAGCAACTCTCTGTCTTACTTGAATCATTTCCTCATTGGCGTCTTAAAAATTGCTCCTCCAGGGCTAGAGATATGGCTTAGTGGCTAAGACACTCACCTGCAAAGCCTGAGGACCTTGGTTTCATTCCCTAGTACCCACATAAAGCCAGATGCTAAAAGTGGTGCATGCATCTGGAATTCATTTGCAGCAGCTAGAGGCCCTGGCACACCCATTCTTTCTCTCTCCTTGCAAATAATTAAAATAAATATGATTAAAAAATAAATTTAGAGAAAATGCTCCTCCATGCTTGTCCCATAGACTCCCATTCCCTGAATGCTAGCACAGAGCTGCTCTGGGTGTGAAATAGTTGACATCACATTGGACTGAGCCTCTCAATATGATCTTTTTTTCTGTGTGTTTGTTTTGGTTTATTCATGCAAGTAGAGTCTTGCTCTAGCCCAGGCTGACCTGAAATTCACTCTGTAGTTTCAGGGCAGCTTCAAACTCACAGCCATCCTCCTGCCTCGGCCTTCCAAGTGCTGGGACTAAAGGAGTACCCACCACACCCAGCATTCAGTATGAGTCTTTTCATACGTTGTGCTGGGGATCAAACCCAGGGTTTCACTTGGGTAAAGGAAGCACATCACTGCTGAGCTATATCTGCACCTTAATTCAAGGGTTTTTTTTTTTTTTTTGAAGGGTTTGTCTGTATAGCCCACGTTGGCCTCAAACTCAAGATCTTCCTGCCTCAGCCTCCCAAGTGCATGCCACTACACCTGAATCTCTTTCTATTTGTCTTGTTTATGTTTTTTGAGGTCAGGTCTCACTCTAGCCTCAGGCTGACCTGGAACTCAATCTGTAGTCCCAAATTGGCCTTGAACTCACAGTGATCCTCCTACCTCTACCTCCCAAGTGCTGGGATTGAAGGTGTACACCACCTCATCTGGCTAGTTTTTTGTTTTGTTTCCTAGTTTTTATTGTATTATTTATTGGTTTATGTGAGTGTTCACAAATATTTGTGTATGTGAGTGTAAGAGAGTAAATGCCAAAGTGTTCATGTGGGGGTCAGAGGACAGCCTTGGGTGTTGGTCCTCACTTTCCACCATGTTTTGAGGCAAAATCCCTTCCCTCTCTGGTTTTCTTTTTTATGGTAGGGCTTCACTCTAGCCCAGGTTGACCTGGAACTCACTATGTAGTCCCAAACTGGCCTCAAACTTACGACAACCCACCTACCTCTGCCTTCCGAGTGCTGAGATTAAAAGTGTGCACCACCATGCCCAGCTGAAGCAGAATCTCTTCTTGTTCACTGATGCATTCACCATGCTAAGTGGCCCATGAGCTTCTGGATGGTTCTGCTGTATCTGCCTCCCATCTCACCAGAGGCACACTGAGATTACAGAAGCATTCCATGGCTTCTGGGGATCCCAACTCAGGAACTTGTATTTTTGCAACAAGTACTTTATCTATCGAATCATCTCTCTAACCCTAATTCTATTTTTTTAAATTTGTGTGTGTGTGTGTGTGTGTGTGTGTGTGTGTGGTGTGGTGTGGTGTTCACATGTGCCTGTGTCCCTGCAGCACCTCATATGCTCACCAGCAATGGGGGCCGCCTGTACCTGCAATGTGCATCCTGCTCTGTCCTCCTCCTGCCTGGTCTTTGTGAGTCAAGGTCTCTTTTCACGATTTCCCAACCTGCAGGTCTCAGCTCCCCCATGAAGCTAGGCTTACAGGGTGCCTGGCCATTCTCAGCTATTTGATATGGGATCTGAGATTTGAACTCAGGTCTTCATGCTTGCACAGAAGTACCTCTAACTGCTGAGCCATCTCTCCAGCTGCTTATTCTAGTCTTTTAAAAAATATTTTGTTTGTTTGAGAGAGAGTGAGAGAAAGAGGGAGATAAATAGAGAGAGACTGAAGACGAATTCCAGACACATGTACCACCTTGTGCATCTGGCTTTACGTGGGTACTGGGGAATTGAACTTCAGGTCATTCTACATTGCAGGCAAATGCCTTAACCACTGAGCCATCTCTCCAGCCCTGCTAATTCTTGATAAATAACTTTTACTCCAGGAGAATTTCTGCACTGCAGCCATGCAATGAAAGTTTTCACTGACAATCTGGTTCACTTTACCTATGTATGTGCACTTGAAGGACTAGAATGGAGGCTGTGAAGATGGCTCAGTGGTTAAAGGCACTTGCTTGAAGGACTAGCAAAGAGTATAGTGAATGGATGTCCACACAAAACAAATGGAGAGGCTTGTATTTTGAAGATGGAATTGGAGTATAGATTCTTTTCTTATTATTTATTTATAAGCTGAGACAGAGAGAGAATAGGTGCAACAGGGCCGCCAGATGCTGCAAACAAATTCCAGATGCATGCACCACCTTGTGCATATGGCTTTACATGGGTACTGGGGAATCAAACTCAGATCCTTTCTGGATGGTAGGCAAGTGCCTTAACCGCTACACTATCTCTCCAGCTCTGGAGTATAGATTCTGGATGAGACAATCTGGCACTCTGAGACCCAACCAGGCCTGCTTTATGCAAATGCCCTCTGGAAAATCTAGGTATAGACACTAATCAGGGAAACGATACATGATATGAGAGCTAAATGGGTAGTGGGGAGGAAGCCAAGATTACAGAACCAGTAGTTTTGGAGTCAGAAAGGAATCATCAAAATAAATTCAGGGGGCTGGAGAAATAGCTCAGTGGTTAAGGCGCTTGCCTGCAAAGCCTAACCACCCAGGTCAGAGTCCCCAGTACCCACGTAAAGCCAGATACACAAAGTGGTGCATGCATCTGGAGTCCATTTATAGCAGCTGGAGGGCCTAGCACACCCATTCTCTCTGTCTCTCTTCTCTCTATCTCTCTCTGCTTGCATATAATAAATAAAAATATTTTTAAAAAATAAATAAAATCAGGGCTGGCATATGCTGGGAGAAAGCTGAGAAGTCCGTGTTCCATTCACGGGCAGATGCAGTGGTGTGTGGAACCAGCTTAAAGAACCAGAGTCAGGACAGTCACAAACTTTCAAGCGCAGTCTCTCTGATTACTTTTGCTAGTTGGATTTGATGTCCTTCCCATTTTTGATAGGAATATGTCATCATTATAATTTCTAGTATATGGAATGTAAAAAAAATCGACATATTTTTAATGAGGATGACATATCAGCTCACTCATCTCTTTAATGTGTTAGGTAAAAAGTTTGCCATCAGCAATGAAGTTATATACTATTTACCACCAACTCCCAATTCTTCCCTTAAGAAGTCTGGGCTGTCAGTATTATAAGAATAACTGTTTCACTTTACATTTCAGTTTTATAAAAGTTACCATGGTTCACATTACTTCTAATACATGCTTTTAAAACTGTGTTGATATTCTTGAATTTGGGGCCCATAAAAATGAATGGTATGTCATAGTACACTTGTCAATATGTTTTTCCTTAGTAGTTTATGAAATCATGGCATATCTTTCAATCGGCGTCATTTGCGATTTGATGCAGTGTGCCAGGTTGAAGAGAGGGGAATAAAAGGATTTATGAATAAGATAGGTCTCTAACCTCAAGAACCTTCTTTATGCAGATTAACTAAAACAATGTGATAAAAGCTATAGTAGTGATACTAGTGTAGCGTGCTGTAAAAGCAGATGGGGGATTGATTATTTCTGCCTGTGGGGCTAGGAATGATTTCATAAAGGAGGTGACATTTGAGCTGGGCCTTGAAGAATAGAGTTTTCCTGGCAAAGCATGGGGTAGGGGCAGGGGCATTTCTGGAATGTGCATGTGGAAGGTTCATCTTGCTTCCAAGCAGACTCTTAGCAGCAGTGAATGAAGAGCACTGGCATGTTATGCATTTCTGATTTTTGAAGTTCCTTTTGAGCTTCAATACACAAAAGTGCTGCAAATTCCAAGTCTTTTGTTCCTTCGCTGCTAGAATGAAGAAATTTTCAAGACATAAACAATAGGCTCCAGATGACAAAGGCAGAAAAACAATTTTGCTAAGTACCAATGTCCCTTTGGTAGCTAGCAATGTAGTTTCTGAAACAAACTGAGAGTCATCAGTTATGACATTAAGCTATGATCAATGAGGATCCACTATGATCAGTCTGGTTTCAAAGACAAGTATGAAAGAGAAACACTACCGTTGTCCCTGTCCCCAAAGAAGCACTGCGATGAGATTAGATTGTCCACTTACTAGATGTGATATTGATTGAGCTATATACTCTCTAGAGCTCAATTTCTGCACCTTGTAAAACATGATTAATATAGTCTTCTTGAGAACATAAGAAGTGTCAATACAGGGCTGGAGACATGGCTCAGCAGTTACAGGCACTTGCTTGCAAAGCCTAATGGCCTGGGTTCAATTTTCCAGTACCCACATAAAGCCAGATGCACAAAATGGTGCATGCATCTGGAGCTCATTTGCAGTGATATGAGGTCCTGGAGCACCCATATTCTCTCTCTCATTCTCTTTCTCTCTCTCTAGCTCATAAATAAATAAATAAGTAAAACCAGGTATAGTGGCACACACCTTTAATCCCAGCACTCCAGAAGGCAGAGGTAGGAAGATCACCATGAGTTCAAGGCTACCCTGAGACTACATAGTGAATTTCAAGAACAAAAACAAAAAACAAAAAACAGGGTCAATACAAGTCACTTGTGTTGTCTGCAGTATTATACCTTTAACTGACAATGGGAAATGGGCTAAGTACATCTATCTCCTGCTGACACTCATTGTCCCTCAAACTGTATTTTGTGGAAAGAACTAGATGAGCTCATTCATCATGTGGGTATTAATGGTATATGCATGTTTGGAAGGTAAAACAAATTGCAGTAAGCCTTGCTGCTGGGAACCTGCTAACACAGCTGTTCAGGCAGGAATAAGTCACTGTCTTGTTCCCTGTGCTCAGAAAACACTAAAGTGTTCTGTGCATGTACCCTCCTTCCCATAATGAATGAAGCTGTGTCTCCCCTGTTCAGTGATCAAAGCTACTGTTCTCTCTCTCTCTCTCTCTCTCTCTCTCTCTCTCTCTCTCTCTCTCTCTCTCTCTCTCTCTCTCTCTCTTTGGATTATATCTCGCTTCTTGAAAATTACTGCATCTCAATGGACTCAGGTTATCTTTTTCACTTCCCAGGGTTATGATGGTTAATCTTCATTGTCAACTTGACTGGATTTAGAATTACCTAGGAGACACTTATCTGGGTGTGCATGCAAACTTGCTTACAGAGAGGGAAGACCCACCCTGAATGTGGGTGGCACTATTGCAGGTTCTGGGATCCCAGATTGAATAAACAGGATCTCTCTCCAATCCCCGACTGCAGAAGCAATGTGACCAACTGTCACCTGGTCTTGCCACCATGCTTTCTCACTCGCAATGGACTGTATTTGCTCAAAGTATAAGCTAAAAATAAACCCCTTCTTCCTTAACGTCCTTAACTTGCTTTGGTCAGGCATTTCGACACAGCATGAGAAAAGTAGCTGACCCACCGGGCTCCCTGAGGATGTGTCCAGGGTATACTTGAAGCACTTCTTTTGCCTTGGAGCCATTACCTGGTGACACCATAACTGGTGTTGTCATGAGTATCCCAGACCATAACAGTAGACCTAACTGAAAGATTCTCATTATGTCAATAGGGCCTCTGCCTACATTCAAGCTAGTAAGTAAAGCCTCATCACACAGTTCCATCCATATTGACTTGTGTGCTAAGCCTAGGAGACCTTGGTTGCCAGTCATTATCCAGATGAAGAAACCGAGGCTCATATACATTCAATGGCACTCCAATACCACCCAACTAATCAGCAGCAGATATAGGATTCAAAGCCAGCCTGTCTCACTTCATTACAATGCTTGCTCCATTATATCAGGCCATAGAGGATGCTAAAAATAATGAATCAAGTTCAATCACAGTAAAGATTATCTAACGTTCTCAATGACAAACTGTCTTAATACATACCTATATCTCTATGTCTATATACATGTTTATATGTCTTCTGATGAGGAGTAAGTGGGTCTACATGAAGGATACAACATCCTCTTCCTGTAGGGATGAAATGAACGTGATAACATAAAACAAGTGAAATCTGAAGCCTGATGACAGTCTCTAACTCAAACACTAGCACCACCAGGGCAGATTCGTAAACAACATGAATTCTAATGATTCCTTCTTATAGTTGTGGGGTCAGAACTTTTAACATTCAAAATTATGCATCACGTTTCATTTAATATTTATTATTTTCTTCTGGAATCTTTGCCTTCTAAAATGTTGTCATCTGGGCTGGAGAGATGGCTCAGCGGTTAAGGCACTTGCCTCTAGTGCCTAAGGACCTGGGTTCAATTCCCCAGTACCCACATATGTCCCCTCTCTCTCTCTTTCTCTCTCTCTGTATTTCTCTGCTTGAAAATGAATAAATAAAATATTTTAAAATGTTGTCATCAAGCCAGGCGTGGTGGCACACGCCTTTAATCCCAGCACTCAGGAGGCAGAGGTAGGAGGATCACCATGAGGTCAAGGCCACCCTGAGACTACACTGTGAATTCCAGGTAAGCCTGGGATAGAGTGACACCCTACCTCAAAAAAACAAAAAAACAAAATGTTGTCATTAAAAGATAACTAGTTTTTTTTTAAAAGCATTGCCATGAAAACCCATTGATACTTAGAAAGTGTTAACTGTGTCTGATAATTTACATATTTTCCTCTTATGTTTTATTTGACTCCCTGGTAAATTTCTCCAAGTTACAAGAAAGGAATTATAATCTGCTCACATAACTGAAGTGATTCTTGAGAAGGAAAAAAAAATCTCAGAATCTTTTTATTCAATTAACTTCAATAACAAGGCAAGACGTTGTATTTAAAATTTACAAATTTATTCAAGACTGTACAAAACAACATCTTCCCCTTCATAATATAATGAAGTAGAATAAATTCTAGAGAAGCTGCTTTTGACATTCATAAATGTTGATTATGTCAGCAAAGAGCCCAAAGGGCATTTTTGGTTTGGAGGTAATCAACCTTTTTAAATGTATAATATACTTTTATGTGATTTTAATGAGTACAAAAATATACTTGCATGTAGCCTAAGGACTTTGTCCCCATAAAACACGAGTTATCTTGAATTTTTCCCTTTGAGTGAGTATGTACTAAGATCTGTTTATAAATAAACTGCTAAAGCAAAGGAATTCCAGTTCCTCTCTCTGAGCCAGAGGGGCGTAGTGGATGAGTAAAAGCAAGAGATGTGAAATTCTGCCCAGTTGGGTCCACTGAGAAAGAGGTTGAGGTGCCACCTGTTTATTAGGGTTCAACAACTGTGAGTAAAAGGGAGAGGAAGCAGGATGGAGCCAGAGAGAAGGGAAATTGCCAGAGCCTCAGCATCCCAGAAGGGAGCTTCTCAAGTGTGTGGAGACAGCTGGGCCTATATGCTTCAGCCTCACTCAGTGGTCAGATGCAGGCTTCCTCTGAAAGGATCTTAGTTGGCATCAAGTGGCTGTCTTCAGCTAACTCAGATTTGAAGGAGAGCTTTGCATCTCACTTCCTGCTGCAACAACAAGCCTTTGCTTGCCCTAGACCCTTGGTGACATCATTACATCTTTCCCAAGCCATCCTCTGTACTGCTCCTTCTGGATTCCTTCAGGCCTCTCCCCCACTCTGCTCACCCTCCTGCTTGGTCTCAGAGCCACAATGGAATCTCAGTCCCTGGTTCCTTCACTATCCATTCTGGGACATTTTTGCCCATAGCTACTGCCCTTTGCTGACCTTGGTACCTTCCTGGTTGGTCTCATTTCAGAGGGAATTCACCTGCAGACTGGGGTTGCTGTACTGCTCCCAGTCATAGTGGTAATCAGGTCTAATATGTGCCCAAGCTGCAGGCATGTTCCTGTACGTATTTCTCTCAGTACCACTTGTCAAACAGAAACCATACCACCTTCCTGAATAATTACGGGAAATTTCTCCTTTTAAGTCAGTGAGGGTTCTCCCTGGAAACAAGGAACTCAAGGTCCCGAGGCAATGACATGGCTTATAATTAGGAGGGATTCTTGCTGTAGCCCTGAAAAAGATGCTTCCACCTTTAGAAACCATGTCCTATAGTGCCGCCCCCACCCCCACATTGTTGTCAGTGAGAAAAGATTTCCTTGCTCATCCATAGCTAGGTTCATGGGTGACGCTCCTATAACAACAGAGAAGCTTATAAGTTTCTTTACATAAGTTGTATGTGACACAGGAGGGTTCAGAAATGAAGATACAAATAAACCAGGAAGCTAGAGTGTTGTTCTTTTTAGGTGTGATGTGGTGTGGACAGTCATGGGGAAATATGATTGCGAAACAGTATGACCCAAGGCTGGGCATGGTGGCACATGCCTTTAATCCCAGCATTTGGGAGGCACAGGCAGGAGGATCACTATGAGTTTGAGGCCAGCCCGAGACTACATAGCACATAGATCAGCCTGGGCTAGAGTGAGACCCTGTTTCAATAGTAAACAAACTGGGGATCACAAACACTCTCCTTATATCTTCAGAATCTTCTCTGTGGCTTCAGAGATAAGGGTGGTCCTTTCCCATGGGTATAGGGAGGGCACTGCTGGCCTCCACATGAAGGGGTGAGGGGAAGGTGACAGTTGCCACTGTTGATTTTTTTGACTTGCACCTTCATTCTTACTGACCCAACCTATCCATAAAGCAAGCTTTTCTCCTCTTTTTACAGTTGATTTGAAAGAGTTCATGCATCGGGTATCTTTTCATTGCTAGAAAACAAAATACCTGACAAAATTCAGTTGAGAGGTAGTCTCAGGGTGGCCTTGAACTCACAATGATACTCTGCTGGGATTAAAGGGCCTGGCTTTTTTTTTTTTTTTTTTTTTTTTTTTTTGAGACAGGCCTGGAACTCATTATGTAGCTTATGTGGGCTTCAAACTCACAGCATTCCTCCTGCCTCAACCTCTTTAGTGCTGGTTCTACAAGTATGTGCCTCCACATCCATCCATGTAGATGTTCTTCCTAAGGGACAGAGAGCAGAGGCTCTGCTAGCTGTATGACAAAGGCTTAGCATCCCAGGGAATGGCCAAGAAAATGCTATTTCCCTGAAAATTGAAGTTCTCAGCTTCCTTTCATTCCCAGACTAGAGGAATGGGCAGATGAAAATTCCACTTTAGGGCTGGAGAGATGGCTCAGCGGTTAAGGCACTTGCCTCCAGTGCCTAAGGCCCTGGGTTCAATTCCCCAGGACCCACATAAGCCAGACCCACCCCACAAGGTGGTGGCCCTGATGCGCTCTCTCTCTCTCTCTCTCTCTCTCTCTCTCTCTCTCTCTCTCTCTCTCTCTTTCTGCTTGAAAAATGAATAAATAAAATATTTTAAAAACAAACAAAAAAAACTCCACTTTACCAAGGGATGAAGGAACTCAGAGCCAGAGGGGGAAGCTCAGTGATCACTCTTGAACTTGGAGCTGAAAGTTGTGCTCAGACATGTCTTGCTCAGCCTCTGGCAGCCCTGGTAAACGTTCCCCTACCTCCTCCCTCTCAGAGCTAGCCTGTCTCACCTTCCAATTGCAAGCCACTCCAAGCCTGCTCTGATCAAGAACGATGGGGCTTGTGAAGCATCCCATCTGGAAGCTGAGGAACCCAGGAAGGTAGGGTTCTTTGGGAAGGCTGTGTCCTTACCAAAGTGGAGATGTGTCCTCAGCCCACCTCCACCTCAATCCTGACTCCAATCTCCCGTCTTCCTTACCTTCCCTGACAATTCTGTCCCAAGCCTGATTAGGTGTAACATTTACTAATCCTAGAGTTATCTAACACAGCATGAGGATTGAAGAGCCCCAAAGAAAATCAAGTCTGAGCCAGGTGTGGTGGCACTGGTCTTAAATCCTATAGCATTCAAGAAGCAGAGGTAGGATCACTGTGAGTTGGAGGCCAGCCTAGGACTACAGAGTGAGTACCAAGGCTTGAGCAAGACACTACCTCTAAATAAATAAATAAATGCTTCCAGACACAAAACAGCCTTGATATTCATGATTTCACAGTGCCTGATAATACCTACATATAATGGGAGGAAATGATGCCATCAAAACAAAACAGAGACTGATTGAGAGGGGGAAGAGATATGGGAGAGAGGGAGGGGAGGGAATCATAATGGTTTGTTGTCTATAATTATGGAAGCTATCAATAATAAAACTTTAAAAAATAAATAGCAGAAAAAGGGGAAAACTCAGTTGAAAGGAGGAGGGTGTATTTCAGTTCACAGTTCGAGGTTGCAGTCCATAGAGGCAGGGAAGGCACGGACGCAGGATATCAAGGCAGCTGGTCATATTCAACACACTGAGCAAGCAAAAAGCCATGAATACTGGTGCTCTACCACGTCTATGGCCCTGGCCCATGGAATGAGGTCACCTGGAGTAAAGGTGGGTCTTTCCTCCTCAATTAACCTAATCCAGAGAATCCTTCACAGGTGATTCCAGATCCTGTCAGGTTGACAATTGATATTATCACTGCCTGTCGCCCGCGGAGGGCAGTGATCATACAAATACACACACACACACCGCTTGTGGGTTGACGAACGTGTGTCCTGGGTTTCGGCACCACTTGTCACTGCCCACCGCCCGCAGGGGAAATGATAAACACACACATACACACAAACACACACACCACATATGGGTGGAAGAATGTGCATTCTCTCTTTATTGCTCTCTTTCAGATCTCATTGCTCATACCCCATACCTGTTACCTCATTCCTCATTCCTCATATCTCTTCATCCATCTCCTACTATCTCCATCCATCTCTCTCTTCTCTCACCTTGCAGATATGCTACAGAATATATATAGATAGAGCTCCTTGCCAATCAGGGAGCTATTTATTGGTCTATGACAAGAACCCGTGGGCATGATGTGCAAATAGCCTAATCAGGTCCTCTTAGGGAGCAAAAACAGGATTAGGTTCTGGGATGGGATGGCACAATAGAAGGATTTTGAGTAAAAATGCAGGGACCAAGACGGGGTCTCACACCATAGTCCAAATTGTCCTGGAACTCAGTATGTAGCCATGGGGAGCCTTGAGGTTGAAGTATTTGATGCAATCCTCTTGCCTCTACTCCCTAAATTCTGGATTAAAGCTTTGTGCCACCACACTCACCTTTGAATAAAATGGGCATTTTTAAAATTTTTATTTGTGTGGAGGAGGTTTGTGCAGGTGGACAAGTGTGTAGAGAGCAGAGGACAGACAACCTTGGGTGTGGGTCCTCAATCACTATCCCCTTTTTTCAATCTTCTGAGACAGAGTCTCTCATTGGCCTGGAGCTGGTCTCAGGGATCTACTTACTGCCTTGTCCCCAGTACTAGGATTAAAAGCCTGTGCTGTCACACCCAGCCTTTTCACCTTCTTGCTGGGGGTTGAAATTAGGTGTTGATGATTACTAGGCAAGCCCCATGCTGATTGAGCTATTCCCCAGCCCCTGAACGCAGTATTTTGTCAAAGGCAACAACAGGAGTCTTTCTTGCTGAATTGAAAGCACATCTGTCCTTGCTCTATTGAATGTGCCAGTTCTGAGAAAATTAGGGCTACTATAATTTTCACTCTGGGCTTTCCCTTGGTAGAAATTTCTATAGAAACTGATTCTTCTCTCTCTTTTCAAAAAAAAAATTATTTATTTATTTGCAAACAGAGAGAAACAGACACAGAAAGAGAGTGTCAGAGAGAGAATGGGCATGCCAGGGCCCCCAGCCACTGCAAACAAACTTTAGATGCACGTGCCCCCTTTTGTACATCAGGCTTGAAGTGGGTACTGGGTAATTGAACATGGGTTGTTAGGTTTTGCAGGCAAGCACCTTAACCGCTGAGCCATCTCTCCAGCCCTGCTCTTTTGTTACCATTTTTCATTTGTTGTTTTTACAAGGCAGAGTCTCATTCCAGCCCAGGCTGACCTGGAACTCACTCTGTAGAGTCCCAGACTGACCACAAACTCACAGTGATCCTCCTACCTCTGCCTCCCAAGTGCTGAGTTAAGGTGTGTACTGCCATGGCCAGCTAGAATAAGACTTTTTTATACTGACCTGAAATTGCCTTTCAAGCAAAGAATGATTGAGTAGAAAATGAAGAAATGCAAATGAAGGCAGGTCCACATTCCATTACAAAGTTTTTTGTATATATGGGAACACACCTGGCATTACCATGTTTTATGTATGTTACCAGTTATAAATATACACTGTCTATGTAACTTTTTCTACTTAAATCAATACAAAGTAATTGCCAACTAATATACATATTAATATCATAAAGATTAAATAGCCAGTATACAATTCGAAGGTTACAGTCTTGGACTGCAATATCATAACTTACATATATAAACAGTATCTGAAAAAAAAATCAAGTCCAGTACAAAAATATCCATAACGCCTGTTTTGAATTGCAACATTTCCACTACTAGATATAACAGGCTTTGCTAGTTTCTGAAACACTTGATATTTACTTATTGTTACCTTCAAAGAACAATGTGACCGTTTAGAAATCATTTTCTTTTATTATGGAAAATTTTAAGCACACCAACAGTAGAAAAATAATAGAATGTACTTCCCCAGACATATCACTCAGAGTCAATTAGCTTAGCTTCCCTCCACTCCTCCAACCCCCGCCCTGCTTACTGCACCCAGCTCCCACTGAAGGACTTTAAAGCAAACCCCAGACACCCCTTCAGTGTACCTCTAAACACTTGTTCATAGAACTTGTTTGGCCTGGGCATGTTGCCTAGCACCTTTAATCCTAGCACTTGGGAGTCAAGACAGAATGATCCCTGTGAGTTCCAGGCCACCCTGAGACTGACTACACAGTGAATTCCAGGTCAGCCTGAGCTAGAGGGAGACCCTACCTCGAAAAACCAAAAAAAAAAAAAAGAACTTATTTGGAAAGAAGAGGACTGCCTTCCTTGAATAGAAGAGTCTTCAGTCAAATATATAAGAATAGCTGCTGTTACAGTCAGCTTTTTTCATTCCTGCAACAAAGAACCCTAAGCAAAGGCAGGTTGTGGAGAAATGGGTTTATTTTGGCTTATAGACTCGAGGGCAAGCTCCATGATGGCAGAGCAAATGATGGCTGAGCTGAGGCAGGGTGGACATCACCTCCTGGCCAACATCAGGTGAACAACGGCAGAAGGAGAGTGTGCCAAACACTGGCAAAGGGAAGCTGGCTAGAAACCCCATAAGCTAGCCCCTAACAACACAGCTCCAACAAGGTTCTAATACCCAAACTGTCATCAGCTGGGGATGGAGCATTCAGAGCACACTGGTTTGTGGGGGACACCTGGATCAAACCATGGCAGCTGTGTTCCCCTGCTAGAACTGCCAAACAAGCTCTCAAGTAGTAAAGGACTCCAGTAAGTCTTAGTATTTAAGTCAGTCCTACAGTGCTTGCCATGTACACAGAGCCCTATGTTCAGTCCCCAACACTTCCACGCCAAAACCTCAAGTGGTTAAAAACACCATTGTCAACTTAGCTATGTTTAAGACTCCTATAAAGTTGGGAGGAAAGATGAAGATCTACAAGGATTCTTCTCTCAGCTTCTTTGTTCTTGTCTCTAAGGTTTTTATCTATTTTAAATAAACAGAAACTGGAAATTACACTCAGCATAAATGCACTATATACAATAAACACAATCAGCATGTTCACATCTGGAGAAAAAGTCCATTGTTAAATGCACAAGCTATAGATTTTTAAAATAGAGCCAGTGCTGAGAATATAGCTCAGAGGTTTAGTCCTGTCCCAGCAAAATCTTATGTTCAATCCTAAATACCACAAAAGGGAAATAAAGGGCTGGAGAAATGGCTCAGTGGTTAAGTCACTTGCCTTCAAAGCCTAATGACCCAGCTTAGGGTTCCCCAGTACCTACATAAAGCTGGATGTACAAGGTGAAACATGCATCTGGAGTTCCTTTGCAGAGGCTAGAAGCCCTGGTGTACCCCCACTCTCTCTCCTTGCAAATAGTGAGTAAAATGAAGACTTATCTGTTTATACATGCTCATTCAGTGAAACTTAATCATCAATGTGAAACCTATTTCTCTCTTAAAACGATAAGAGGGTTTTAAAGAGTGAGTCATAAGGAAATCACCCAAAATAATTCTAAATATTTCACTATTTTCCCACTGCAATAACATTTATGAAGTAGAACTATATAGAACGAGGAACAGGACCTAAACAGGGAAGGGCAGAACAAGAAAGAGCAACAGGAGTAGAAAAGACAATACCACATTTCTCTCGTGTGGAATTTAGGCTTCGTAATTAAACATTTGGACATTTTAAGATGTGATATAGGGTATAAAATTAGAAGGAGAACTAGAAGGGGACAAGGGGCAGCAGAAAGGAATGTAATGGAAGAGCAAATATGAGCAAAGCACAATACACAATAGCAAATGACATAATGAAACTCCCGACTTTGTATACTGGCAATTATAAAGGTAAAACATTCATGAATAAAATACAATACACAAGTATCAAATGTCATAATGAAACCTGTTACTTTCTCTAGTAAACAATTATAAAGGTGTTGGACATTAATTATTGGCTCTGCTACTGAGGGCACGGAGAGCTAAGGGTTAACAAAGGTGTATGAGGAGGTGAAACCCCGGTGATCTCCACCCACCCTAGCTCCCACCCCCATGTGCTGGCCACCCGAAACCAGCATCCCCCATCTCAGCAGGACTAGCATTAAGCAACTTCCTTGTATCCATCCCAGCCGTGGCTGGCATCACGTATTTCCCGCCACTCAGGACCCCCAATGAGGTGTTCTCAGGTTGT